>PVKM010010412.1:0-34971 GCA_004027735.1 Carollia perspicillata
TTTTTTTAAGAAGTTAGAAAACCAGCTGTAGTGCCAGAAAGAAATGCATGCAACGTTCCTTTCCCCAATATGTCTCATCCATGCAAATTTCCCAGGGGACATTTCAAATACTCTTCATCGGCAGTTAATTAAATAAGAAATGAAAAATAAGCAATGATCTTTATTTATAATTTAACCTTATTCCAGAAGGATTAAAATGATTTACAAAACTACGTATAATTCACCAAGATATTTTTAAAGTAAGGGAAGGATTAAAAAAGAAAATGAATGTGGGAAAAGTAAGCCAGGGCTGAAGTGAGTATTCAGTTCCTGCTTTGATATTCTCTGACTTGCTAAATTTGACTTAGGCCTTCTAACAGTCATGACAAAAAAGGACACAATCAGTTCCGTGATTCATACAGTTTTAAAAAATAAAGTCTATTTAGAGGGGGCAATATTCTAGGTTCTGAAGTCCAAGGGTGGGGAAGCTAAATCACCTGCTCACCTAAAATATTTCCCGGGTGTTAACTATAACACCCGGGAAGTATTCCTGGTCTCCTTCTCCAGTAAACTGAGAGTAGAATTGTGTCTATGTCAAGAACACCTGAAATACAGCTCAAACCACTCCACTCTTCCGCTCTAAAAAGCTCAGGATCTCTCCACTATAAATTAACTACAAACTTCTTGGTCTGCTATTTGATGCAATCCTCAACACCAAATCAAAGTGAGCTCCTTGAAAGCAGGTGGCATTTCTTATTCAATACCAGCACTGTCCCGGGCCTTTGTGACAGAGTTGGTGTCAACTGATGTTCAAAGATGTTATATAGAGGGACTCTGGATCCAGCGAGAAAGTTTGTGGAAACTTTCCAGCCTTCTTCTCTCTACTTGTAAGACCTTGCCCTACAGCTTTAGTTATTGAATGGCAATCAGCATCTTCAAAGTTGATAATAATGATGATAACATCTCCACCCCCAGTAACAGCTCCAATAACATCACTGCATTTATAGAGTGCTTTATAGTCATCGCAAACATTTTAATCTATTCTCAAAACTAGCCTGCTTTGTGGTCCAAGCAGGGATCATGATTGTGCTTGACGGTGCAGAAGATGTCTTGTAGAAGGTACCTCCTTAGCAGGTGGTTGAGGCCATAACCTCCCGATTTCCACAGTGGGGTGTGGTCTCCTCCTCCCCTTCAAACCCTGGTGGCATCTGGTTTACACATTTCTGAAGGCACTCAGTAATAACTCCATACATTTTACGTAGTGTGTTACAGTTCACAAAACACTTTCTCATTTTAACTTCCTATTTCTTTTTCATTCTCACAATGGCTTCTTTTAAAGAAAGAAATGAATCCTCTCCTTACCTTGAGGACCCCGCTGCTCTCTTCACACTCTCTAAAAACATAAAAAGTGAAAGCTATTTTGTAGATTACACCACCCACTACTGCCACAGTCATTTCACCACCCTCCAAGAACAGAAACGTAAACTTTTTTTTAGGTCCCTACTCTCTGCCAGGTGATAGGATTTTTTTTTGTATAGAAAATACTACTTCATTTCCCTCTTCTTTGCTCTTAGGATGTTAAATTGGATTTTCCCTCCCTCCCCGCAAAAGTCCCCAGCCAAACTCTAGAAATAAAATATGCACTTTCCTTCTCTGTGGATCCATTGACTAATGAGGACAAAGGGTAGTGATGCTGAGAAGGAGCTGACACCCTTCCCGAAACTGCTGCAGTGACTGGTTTAGGGACCGGGGCTGGCTGAAGTTCAGCAGGGAGGTGCAACACATTGGGTGGATTAAGAATGTGTTGATGAGAGCTGTCAGTTGGGGGAATTTCTGATGAAGACATGACCACATAGGAAAAGATACCTGTAGAGATATTTTGATGAGGAGGCTCTTCATTTCTCACCTTGGCTCAGAGGGACAGTTTTAAGCCAGAAGAAGGCTGCGGAACAGGACCAAGATGAAGACTGCTACCAGGAATCTCTTGGGTCTGAGGACAGGAAAATCCCTGGGCCGAGATGTGGCACTACGCAATCCCAGGGGACACTCTTCACCTCGAAATACAACGTGCACGAGCCCCTGGGGTGGTGCCGCACGGGGCCCTCCCCTAGGCGTCTGGTACTATCCCTCCAGCCATACGGCATATCTGCATTGGAGACCCTCAAGAGAACTGGAAACTCTCAGGCTTCCATAGCTCATTCGATGATTTAGTGCTTGGTGTTTTGCATCTCAGTTCATTTCATTGCTTCCTGGAACTTCCTGTTAAAGATGTCTGGGTAGGTGTGGGGCACAATGGGATTCTGCAGATACTGAGTGGGAACGGGATTGCTCCCCCAGCCTAACTCAGGCTCTGTGGCAAAGATTCACCTGGAAAAGGGTCAGCTTCATCCGGACTGTGTGGCCTCCATTCTTTTAGCTATGTTTTCCTGAAGAAAGCATCACCTGTTGAGAAAGGTGTATTAGAAATTGTTCTAATTACTCTCTGGGGCCTGGTGACTATTTCCCACCTGCCCTTTAGGACTGTGATTCTCGAAACTGACTGTACTTTAGAATTATCTAGAGAACTTGAAAGAATATAGTGATGCCTGCTTTCTATTTCAGACCAATTCAACCATGATCTCTGAAGGTGGGGCCCAAAAGACTGTATTTTTTAAAAGGTCCCCAAGTGGCTTTGTTGTGCCATCAGGGCTGTGAATCTACGCCTCGGGGAGTTTTCTTATTCTTCCTCTGATCTCACCCTCGAAGACAAACGGAGCTTCGGAAGGTTTGCTCAGCTGGAAGATCGCAGTTGTGAAACTGGAGAAGAGAACAAGGAGATCGCGAAGGCGATGAGACGTGTCATTTAAAACAAATATTTATCAAGCACCACATTCCAGGTCGTGTCCTGGGAACACACAATAAATAACACAAAGTGCCTACCTGACAGCAGTTTCTGCTTTCGTTGGAAAGACGAATACATGAACCACGGTGCTGCAGAGCAAAATTAAATTGAGGCGCTGGGGGAGCGGGGGCTGGGGAAATGAGGAAAGCCTTGGAGGGAGAGAAGGGGTTTGCGGTGGATCTCTGGGAGTCACGTGTGGATCAATGGAAAGGAGGGAAAAGCATTCCAAAGAGAGGAATAGCCTGGGCGAAGGTAGAGACGCAAGGGAGTGGGTGGGATCTTAGGGAATTGTAGGAACCTGGTGGAGCTTCAAAAAATAGGAGCTGTGAGGCTGGAAATGTCAATGAAAACTTGGAGGGCTTCAGGAACCCCTGCAGAGAATCGATAGGCGGTGTGTGAGTCTGAATAATGTGTGTCTTAGATGGCAAGGGGCACGTCAAAGGTTTAAAACCAAATAGTGCCGTGACCATATCTGAACTGAATAGGAACGTGATCGACACAAACCTTGATAAATACACCTGAGGTAGTTACTCATCCTGTCCTCCGGCAACCTTCTCTCCGCTTACCCGCCCCACTACCCTGGGGACCTGAACACACATCTGTTGCATTCTTTGTGCCTTTTACAGAAGTTCTCTCTGTTCGGAGTGCTCTTTCCTCCCTTCTTCGACGACTTCTACATGTTGGCCAAACTCGGAAGTCACCTTCTCTGTGCGTTTTTCTATAGCACCTTTGCAAGGACAGCTAATGATAGTGTTTGTTGATTGTCCTGTATTTGTTGAGATGCCTGTCTTTTCCTCCAGACTTTGCGTGTCTAGTGGACAGGAGTTTATTAACGTTCAGTCACCAGGACTCAGCATGTGGCTGGCCTGCTGGGCTTGTAGCCTTACTGACTGAATGAATGGGGAAGCACTTACCAGATGTTGGAAAGATTCAAATGTAGCAATTATGTCCTTGAATGTTTGAGGCCAGAGACCCAGAAAATTTTTTCCATATTTAAAACCATTTGTTCAGGCTTGAGACATTTCTATTCTGAAGTGTTCACTTATACAAGCAAAGTTACAGTTGCTGAATCTATCGATTTATTTCCATATAGCAAGCAATATTTATTTCTTTAGTAATAATCTGCCCAAGTAAAGTTCATCTGTTTGGGGGTAGTGGGAATATAAGTATCACTCAGAAAGCCCTTGCAATTCATTGAAGGGAGAAAATCTCCTCCAGGGTGTGACAATAGGATTTGGGGGCTTGCTGGGCTGAGAAGAGGGAGGGTAGCGCTCTCTGTGAATTTTGTTGATTTCTAATTCCTGAAATGGACTTCACTAGTTGGGGGATTAAAAGGTTTACTGGTGAGAGTGTCAATTGTCAAAGGATTGAGAGCGGACTCTATAATCCTATAAAAGAGAGCACCGGCAGCTTCTCCAACAGGAGTCAAGAAATATTTGGTGTCTTGGAAA
Organism: Carollia perspicillata; assembly: GCA_004027735.1. Classification (NCBI taxonomy): domain Eukaryota; kingdom Metazoa; phylum Chordata; class Mammalia; order Chiroptera; family Phyllostomidae; genus Carollia; species Carollia perspicillata. The sequence continues at coordinate 4,312 of PVKM010010412.1, forward strand.
TCATTTTGTATTATTGTTCTACTCACCTGGTCCTTCTATTACACTCTTGCTGTCCCTGAAAGAAAAGGCAACTTTTGTGAACTTGATTTTTGCACTGATGCTCTGATATCCTATTTGCAAAGCACTTTGTTCCTCCTTGAGGGTCTATTGGTTTTGCCACACTTACTTTGAGGTTCTGTTGTTAAGCTCATACACGCAAGAATTGCTATGCATTATTGGAGAATTACCTCCTTTATCATTATGTAATGTGCCCCTCTTCATCCTTGATAATTTTTCTTGTTCTGAAGTCTGCTTTGTCTGAAATTACTATCTCTACTTCCACTTTCTTTTGATTAGTATTAGTATGGTATCTTTTTCTCCATCCCTTTATTTTTAAGCTTTCTGTTTAAAGTGGGTTTCTTGCAGAAATCGTAATTGGGTCATGTTTTTGTTCATGCTGACAATCATAATGTCAAAAAATTGGTGTATTCACAGCATTCATACTTAAAGTGGCTATTGATGTAATTGGCCTAATATTTACCATGTTTTGTAACTGTTTTCTACTTGTTGTACTTGTTCTATATTTCTTCCCTGCCCCTTTTCTGCCTTCTCCAGTATATCTATTATACTTCTTTTTAAACTTTTTTTAGTAATTACTCTAGAGTTTATAATATATATTTATGACTAATCTAAGTCCACTTTCAAATGATACCATCCCACTCTACAGGAGAAAGAAGTACCTTCTAACAGTATTTGCAGTCCCTCCTTTCTATCCCTTAAGATAATGCTATTATTTATTTTACCCAATGCATTGTTATTATTATTATCTTGAGAAGTTATCTACTAGATCAATTAAGAATAAGAAATAAAATACTTTGTTTTAACTTCAATTATTCCTTCTGGGCTCTTTCTTTCTTTATGTAGACCCAAATTTATGGTTTATATTATTTTCCTTCTCTCTGAAAAACTCCTTTTAACATTTCTTGCAGAGCAGGTCTGCTGGAAATATAATCCCCTCTCTTTTTTTTTTTCTTTATTGTTCCTTGACTTTTAAAAAATATTTTTGCTAAATAACAAATTCCAGGTTTGTGGGGGGGGGGTTGTTTTGTTTTGTTTAGTTTTTTTATCAACACTTTAGCTATTTCACTCCACTCTCTCCTTGCTTAAATAGCATTTTGTCACTTGAATTCAATTATAGTTGACTCTCTGTAGCCATGGCCTCTGCATCTGTGGATTCAATGGTCTTTGACACAAATTCTGATGTAATTCTTATCCTTCTTCCTCTACAGGCAAGGCGGTTTTTTCCCCTCTAGCTTCTTTCACAATTTTCTTATTGTCTTCGCTTTTTTTTTTTTTTTTTTTTTTTTTTTTTTTTTTTTTTTTTTTTTTTTTTTTTTTTTTTTTTTTTTTTTTTTAGTTTGAATTCAATATACCTAGGTGTGAATTTGGGAGCATTTATCTTGCTTGGTTTTCTCTGAGCTTCCTGGCATCTGCGCTTTGGTGTCTGTCATTAATTTTGAAAAATTCTCAGACATTATTACTTTAAATATTTCTTTCAGTCCATTCTCTTTCTCCCCTCCTTCTGGTATTCCAATTACACACGTGTTACATCTTTCGAGATTGTCCTACACTTCTTAGATATTCTGATCTGTTTCTTTTTCCCTTTGCAGTCCAATTTGGGAATTTTCTATTGATATATCTCAAACTCACTGATTCTTTCTTTGGGACCATGTCCGGTCTACTGACCAAGTCATCCAAGGCATTCTTCATCTTGATCTTCATTGCTGTGTTTTGCATTCCTGACATTTCCTTTTGATTCTTTCTTAGAGTTTCCACCTCTCTGCTTATTTTACCCATTTGTTTTTGCATGTTGTCAACTTTTCCCATTAGATCGTTTGCCATATAAATCATAGTTATTTAAAGTCTCCTGTCTGATAATTACAAAATTTATGCCATTTCCAAGTCTGCTTTTTCTTGCCTGTTAATAGCTCTTGTAATTTTTGGTTGAAAACCAGGTATAATGTAGCTGGTAGTAGGAGGGAACTGAAGTGAATAGGCTTTTACGATCAGGTTTTAGGTTAATCTGTTTGGGAGCCCAGCTGTGTTTAATGTTGGCCCTACAGGTAGATATCAAAGGCTTCCATTTTCTCCAGAGTCCTTGTGGTCTTTGGATTTTCCTAAAAACTTCTTACGTAGAGACTGCACCTTGTCGCTTTTTCAACTGTAATCCAGTCATTTTACGGGAGCCCTGTGGCTGTGGTGGTAAGGTGACGGGGGCGGGGCAGCATACATAACGTTATGATGAAGTTTCAGTCTTTCGTGGGCCCATGTCCTTGTGCCTCGACTTTCAGGAGTGTTTCTTTTCCTTTCCCTCACTAGGAGAGACAGGAAGGCTAGGAGGGCCTGGAGTTGGGTAATGGCCCCTTCCCCTGCCCACCACATCTCTGGCAAAGTCTTTTCCCCTATAGAGTAGGCCTTTCTTACGGAAGAAGACTCTGAGCATATTTCAAAATAGGTTCTTTTCCCCTCCTCTGCCTGAAACATGAGGGTTTTTTCATTATCTCTTCACCTTCAGAATCTGGTGAGGTTCCTGGAGGTAAACTCTGTGGAGGTGTGGGGGTCCCCCTAAGACTGCAGCCCCTGGGAGTTTCTTGCTCACACATCCCACCTCTAATAGTTTGTAGAAGTCATTGTTTAAATATTCTTAACAGCTTAAGGCTCCAGGGGCTTCTGTTTCAGGTAAGCTGATCTTGGCTGCAATTCTCTGTATTTGCCTGTCTCTCCAGATTCTGGGGGGCAGTTTGCCCAGCCATCTCAGTTCTCTGATGAGCCCGAGAAGGGTAAGCAATTTTCAATTCGCTCAGCTTGGGTTTTTTTTTTTTTTTTTTTTTGGTAAGAATATGAGTAACAACTTTCAAGTTCTTTACACGTAAGAGCTGAAACTGGAAGCACATAGAAGTCTGTACAAGCAAGCTTGAATAGCATTTTGTCACTTGAATTCAATTATAGTTGGCTCTCTGTATCCATTGCCTCTGCATCTGTGGATTCAACTAACCATGGAGCAAATATATTCAGAGAAATACGTGACCTATGTAGTTAGACCCATGAGGTTATATCTGTACTAAACAAAGCAGACTTTGTTTTTCTTGTTATTATTCCCTAAACAATACAGAATAACAACAATTTACATAGCATTTACATTGTTGTAGATAGTATGAGTTATCTAGGGATGATTTAAAGTGCATGGAACGGTGTGCATAGGTTATAGGCAAATACTACATCATTTCACATAAAGGACTTGAGCACCCTCCGATTTTGTTATCCAATGGGGGGGTCCTGGTCCCAGAGGACCAGGGTCCTGATACCAAGGGACAACTATACTCCCCTTCACACCACCTCTATTCTAACAAAACTGAACTCCCCTGTGTTCTCCATCCCAATCTTTTCTCCAATCCCACCCTGTGCCTTGCGCTGGAATATTCTCCACCACGTGCGCCTCCCTGTCCGTAAGTCCAAATCCAACTCATCCTTCCATGGATGAGACCTCTCCTACTATTTCTAAAATTTCTAGATTCAATGCTTTCTTCCTCCACACATCTACCTGATACTCTGATCATTTTTGACACATCACTGTCTACATGTTATTACAGTAATTTTTGTGTCTCATTGCCACCCCCAGAGTTCTCCAACCATGTTCCTGTGGTGGCACAAACAGAAAATGAGATTTATAAAGCAGAACTAAGAGAGAAAGCTGCTTTCAGACTCTGCCACTGCCCCGGGGGCCCTGGGCGCTGGGGAAGTTAGTGTCTCCACACACCTGTGACACACTCAAGCACAGGGATTGAGAAGCTGTCTTGTACCCACAGATATGGAGGGCCAACCATCGTGAGAAACGAAATTAGAAAGCAAGGCTGAGCCCATGTGGAACACCCGTCAGTTTTCATGTCTGTCTACCTATCATGTGATATTTACATTTATGACAATAATACCTAAGATACTACAAAACTTAAGGTGCCTTGTGGTTGCCAACATTTTAATAGCATTTGGTATGATTCTAATGCTAAGCATGTTTACTGTGTTTTCACTGCAAGCAGAGTATGAAGTGAAGTTGCACCTTTTGACAGTTATTTGAATAGTGAGGGGTGTGGTATGAGGAATTAAATTCAGCCAATAAAGCAAAAAATATTTTAGAGCCTAAATGACCCTTAAAAACCATGTACATTGCCTGTAAGGTCCATTAAACGTGTTTTTATAAACACTACCTTATGCAATAATTCTTGGACACACTACGTTTTGAGAACAAGGTAATTAAAAGAACAAAAGGGGGAAGTCTGTAGGCTGGTGTCTGGGCATGTAAGCCACTCTACATATAAAATTGACATAGTGGGCAGTCCGTCAGACACGAGTAGAGTAGGAACGATAGGCCAGGTACAGAAAGACACCGGGGCAGAAAGCCCTGGGTGCCTAGCAACATGTAAAACTATGAAAACAAGTATTGTAGGGCGGGACCTTGCCCCAAGGGTGACCCCCCCACCCCAGCATATCACTGGTCATGCGGTTTAGACCCCCTGACCTTTCATGTTGCTGGTCATATGGTTCGGACCCTCCCTGACCTTTCTGCCCCTGGCATGTCACTGGCCATGTGGTAGAGCCCCTTAGAGGAGGAACAAGGGGGACAGAGAATAGCTTCATATGACTCCCATACAAGCCCTCGCATGACCACCCCCCACCCCCACCCCAAACAATGAGGTTCTGGTCTGTATCAAATAATCTTAGGATTATTGACCACTGAGACAGAGTTTTGGTCAAACTAGAGAGAACATTTAGGCCTCACCTCTGTTTCAGCTCCAGGCCCAGAGAAGTACCAAATCAGATGAAGTGACACCATGACTGACATCAGGAGCAGCTACAATGACTAATGACCTCCTACCCTAGTGCTGACCAATCAGTAGAGAGGAAGACTCTGAAGGGACACACCTGGGGAGTTGATGAATATGCTATTGAGATCCTCTTCTGAGATCTCCACGAAATTTTCTACCTTTGGAATAGGTAAAACCCCTTAAGACAAAGGACTCAGTGCACCTGTGCACACGTGCGTGCCCCCACCCTCTCTCAGGCACACCCATGCCTTCGTCCTTTCTTCCCTCAAGGTATATATGTACCTGTTGCTTTTTTTCTACTAAGCTCCAAGGGCCCTTCCTGTCTTCTGAGTCCACAGCAGCCCTGCTGGCTCACTTCTACCTCTGTGATTTTCTAGATTTTTGCTTGCATTTGAGTTCTTGGCTCTGACTACTTTCTTAATCAAACTGAAGGACCGAGGTCTAACTTTGCTGGTAACATCTGATGCAATTTGCCATTAACAAAATCATTATCAAATACCTAAGTGGTGAATGGTTAATGAGTGGAGGATTCTCATGCTATTGATTATCTACATAGTTTACTCCTTTTGGTTTGATAGAAGGTTTCTATAAATTTATATGAACAGACTGTTTGGTGATGGGGGTGTGTGTATGTGTGTGTGTGTGTGTGTGTGTGTGTGTGTGTGTGTGTGTGTTGGCAGCAGGGGACAGCAAAACAGAAAGTGGGGAGGATTAAGTACTAAAGTCAGTGAACACTACCTGTAAGTTTAAGATATCATAAGACAGTAAAAATAAATGGGATTTTGTGCCTACAACAGTCAGAACTCTGCTGGCTGAAAGTGGTAGAAGTTCACCTGGCTAGTTTAAGCAATTTTTGAAAAAGCAGGGCGGGAGCTGGGGAGGTTTTAGAAGGTTTGGGGTATAACCAGATCCAAGTGTTGGGATGCAGTTAAGCCTCAGGGATAAACTGGAATGAGAAATTTGTGCTGCAAACTCTGTTTCTTTTTGAGCATCTAATCATCCTCACCTTTCTCTTGTCTCTATCTCTTGCATGACTTCTTATTATATTTTCAGAGGGATGAGGGGCTATAACAAGGGTAGTGATTACTAATGCCATTTCTCCACAAAATCAGAGAAACAGGTAATGGAAAGAAATAATATTAAGGAAGTGTCTCTTCCTTGTTTACTAAGATGTTTAATCAAGAATTGCTAGTTCTTTATGTCCTCTATTATTGTGGTATTACTTACATAAAGTACACATATTCTAGGTGTACAGCTTGATAAATTTTCACATGTGAAATCACACCAGATCAATATATGGAACATTTATAGCATCCCAGAAAGTGATTTCATGCCCTTTCCCAGTTAATCTCATCCCAAAGGTAACCATTATTATCACTTTATTTTGAACCTCTCTTCATCTTGGTTTACAAGATGATTGGGAAGGTAGAACGCACAAATAAATAGAATGTATTCAGAACTACAGTAGATATTTCAATAATTCATGAGTAGAGAAAGAACCTAGTGAAGGCAGTGGCATTTAAATGTTTTTGAACATGACCTACACTAAAGAAACAACTCTTTTTTTAAAGGATATACATATTTATCTCTCCATACTTATAAATAGAATGTATGAGCAGCATGGCTTTCCCTGATTCACCAGTGGATGAGGGGAAAAACACAGCCCCCAAGAGCTCTGCTGTGAGTATCTTTTCCACTCAAGAAACCAGCCAGACTAAAGTTAGAATCCTAGTCCAGACTCCAGGTTCCTGGAAGGGTATCTTATTGTTCCAGCTTGAGTCAGGTGTCTGCATCTGGACTGATTCACTATGGTCTGCAGTGGGGGTTCATGCCTGTGAAAATGGCTGCCAGAAGCTCTTTAACTCATAGCATGCAGATCTGGTGGGGAGAAACAGTTCCCAGAAAAGAATCGACCTGGGAAGATAACCTAGGAGTTCTATATTATTGTGCCACATTTGAATTTGATTCTCAGGTTCTCCAGGTACTTGCTCTATGATACTAGAAAAATTATTTCTTAACTCATGTCATCAATACATTGTTTTCTTATCTGTTCCAGGAACTGTGTAGGTTCTAAATCATAATGCAGGGTGGGGCAAAAGTAGGTTTATAGTTGTGAGTACACGAAACACAGAGTTTGCCCCGCTCTGATATGCCTTTCCTCAAGAAACAGCTTTATTCAGGTATAACTGACATACAGTAAACACATACATATATTTAAAGTGTACAATTTGGTAAGTTGCGACATAAGTATACACCCTTGTAACTAGTACCACAATCAAGGCAATGAAAACATCCATCACCCCCAAAGTTTCCTCATGGTCCTTTGTAATCCATCCCTCTGTCTCCAGCCATTTAGCTATTATTCTTAATTCTACAAATAGATCTTGTAATTCCCTATAAACACAAACTTGATTCAGCTATTTTTGAAAGTGATCTTTTCTCCCACATTTTTAAATTGGTAATTGTTGTTGATGAAAGGTATTTCTTTAGATACTTTGTTGAATTTGTTTCCATTCATTTCTTGAGTTTTCCAAGTAAGTAACCATGATACCTGAAAAGTATTATGTACATAATATATATATATATTTACGATTTGGCCTTTCTGGTTCAGTTAGAGCCTCAGGAAAATGTTGCTAGCAGCAGGCCTGCTCCTAACAACTTCAGGGCCTAGAGCAAGAGTACAAAAGGAAGTCCACACACCATATGGTTAAAGATTGAAAGATTACAAATCAAGCCAATAAACTGTTTAGGTTAAAAAGTTCTATCCTGCTACCTCAACACACCTAACTTATAGCACATATACATATAATAACCCAGAAAGCTTGGTCTGAACTTAGAATCCTTGAGTGCCATGCCTCCCTATGGTACTTGAGATAGCTTTTCCAGAACATACCTCACATGACTTTTGCTTCAAAAGATCTTGTTTTACTGACCTTTGCTTAAAATTATTTTCTCATGATATTGCCTAACACTTTTATTTTCCTCCTAGGATTAAAATTGTATAAACATCTCATTTCTAGAGTAAAACAAAAGCCAGCATTTATGATACCCACAAAGAAAATCCAAATTGCTTAGATTTTTGGATTTATTCTAGAAATTGCCTTTCAAGCCTTTCTTACAGGCCATCAATCTTCCTTAATCCACGATTTCTACCTCTATGCCCACTCCACTGGAGGACCTGAAGAACTGAGGTTTTTTAGGCTTGAACATCCATATGACTTCTGAGGACAGTACCATGAGTGGATAGATTCTAAGCAAGTCATCTGAATATTCACAAACACATATTAAAAAGTCTGAGCCTGGAAGTTAGGCCATCACCTGTGACCTGCGTATGGCCTCAAAGCCAGCCATCTGCTTGTTTATAGATGGTAACTGGTATAACTGGAAGAACTTGAAAAGGAAATTAGCAAACCCAGTCGGAGTTCAAAGTCGGTCACTAACTGGCTGAAGCGGAGTGAGTCATTTAACAAATCTGTGTTGGGCCTCAGTGTCATTAGCTATAAACTTGGAATAAGGACATTGGCATTAAGGATTTCACCAGTTTTGGGAGGAAATCACGACTTGTCTGAACTTCTATTTCTGGGCCTGTTACAATGAAGACTTGTGCTCTCTTCACCACACAGTTTTGCATGTTTGTGTGGGGGGAGGGGGAGGGGAGACGAGAGACACCGGCAAGAGGGACAATATATAGCCTTTCTGAGCTTCAATATCTAAGAACATATGGCCAGCCCGCCAATAAAATTCCTGGAAGCACGGAGGAAAAGGAACAGAAAAATTCTGCAAAATGAAGAGGGTGATATAAATGTGAACTGCCTCATATTTAAAACACAACAAACCGACCTAAAAAACTGTTCATGCATCTCCTTCCTCCTGGCTGCAGTATTGCAACCCCACTACAAAAAACAAGACCACTTTTTAAAAAATTCTCACCCGCGTTTGTTCTCACCGGCGCACTGACCACACCCCGAGAGGCTGGGACAGGGAGGGTGGGGGCGTGGCCTAACCCAATCGGCCTACTGCGTTGCCCCGCCCAGTCTTGCCCACGCCTGCGCAGTGCTCACCGACCTCCCCAAACTCCCCGGCAGGAGGTAAGGGACTCTTGGGAGGTCGCCTCAGGGGCGTCGTGCCCTGATCCGCACGGTGGGCTGGGTGTGCGGTAGAGGCGCCCCCCCAGGGATGCGGGGCATCAGGTCGGAAATGCGAGTGACATGGCGACTCCTCCCGTTTCCAAGAAGTGGCGGTTTCATTTTCGGAATCCCCTGTTCGAAGCTGGTGTGGGGAGGCGGCCGACTGGACCAGAGTGATGGTCTCCCAGGGGCGCTGTGAAGAAGTTCCCGGCGTCTGCCCTGCTCGCATGGCGTCGAGCTGTGGGGCCCAGGTCGTCGGGGCGCCCCCAGCACCTAGGTCCGAGACCGAGACCGGCCCGCCCATCGGCTCTTCGGCTCTTCGGCGGGGGGCGCTCCGTGTGTGTGGCCCGGGCACTCGATGGGTGCCGCTGCGAGGGGTGACCGAGGCTCGCAGGGGGTGAGGGAGGGGCGGACCTGCTGCGCCGGAGGTCGGAGCAGCCGGTTCGGAGGTTGGAGGTTGGAGGTCAGAGCAGCCGGCTCGCGGAAGGTCCCGCGTCAGACTCCCTCCTCCGTCTGTAAACTCGGAGGGAATCCGAGCCAGGAGACCTTATGGCAAGACCAAAGGCCTGGACTTGGCTTTCCAAACTCGTGTCCGGTCCCAAACACGGGGCGGCGTGCTGGGGGGGTGCTGTGCCGCCGGCGGGGAAACGCGGGGTCTCTGGGCTGATGGCAGGCGCGCCTCGCTTTGGGTGGCGGTGATGGGGAGGGGGCGGAGTTCCGGAGATTTTGGACCTTTTCTGAGAAATGGGGCCTTTTAGTGATAAGCACTCACCTGAATGGAGATTTAGCTAATCTAGTTAACCTCCCGGTACATTTTCCTCGTGGGAAACACGAGTATTCCGGTTCTCAGCGGGTGACGGTTTTAAGTCCTGAAGGATAAAGTTTGTAGCGCCCCAACCCCGATTCCTCCCCACCCACCCCCTGCGTGGGGTTAGTGCAGTGAATATGGTGGAAGTGCTTTGACATCTAAATGTCTTGTTTATGTAAAACGCCAATTCACACGGTTTTTAGCAAGACTTTATTTTGAAATAATTTTACAATGACAGAAAAGCTACAAAAGTAAGAAAGTCCTCTATAGCTTACTTTAATGTTAACACCTAACTGGTAAAATTTTCAAAAGAAAGCAACATAGGTCCAATATTATACCCGTTTTCTGTAGATTTCACCATTCTTTTTATACTAAGGAACTTTTTCTGTTCCGAGAGCCCCCCCTCTAAGATCCCACATTGCATTTGGTTGGCAGGGCGCCAGTCTTTTCCGCCCTTCACCTTCTTCGTGCCGTGGAAGAGTCCTGGTCACGTATATCGGAGAGTGCCCTTTCGTTGGGTTTTGTGTGAATTTTTCTCACGATTTGATTAAGGTTGTGTGTTTTTGTTGATACCGTAGAAGCCTATGCGCCCTTCTCAGTTCATCATTCGAGGGGGTGCATGATACACTGCATTCGATAATACCTTTGATCACTTAGGTAAGGTGTTGTATGCAGGGATTCTCTAATGTAAAGTTACCGTGTAACTTTTCCCTTTGTGAATAGTTGACATCTTGGGAGAAAACTTGTGAACTATGCAAATATCCTGCCTCTCCTCAAATTTTCACTTGCTGACTTTAGGATCCGTTGATGGATCTTGCCTTCAGTAATTATTAATGTGATGGCGACTTTCTGTTTCCATTATTTCTTCATTTATTTATTGGATTTCTTCTGTAAAGAAAAGCTTCCCCCCTTCCCATTTATTTATATGTTCAGTTATTTGATCAGTATGGGCTCACTTATTTTCTATTATCCTACACTTTTGTTATTTATTTTACATTCAAATTGTACCAGCTGTGGCCATTGGGAATTTTCTCAGTTGCTTTTGACCCCCATCCTTTTGTGAGAACTTCCTTACTTTCGGACACCCTAAGATGCTTCATTCAGGCTTATCTTGTGTTGTCCCTGCCCCATTCCTGGAATGAACCACTTCTCCAAGGATCCCTGGCTTCTTTTTTTTTTTGGAAAGTGATATTTGAACACCAAGATCTAGGGAGTAGGTATACTCATTGCCACTGGGGTATCATTACTTCTAGTGCCTGGCACACACACACATACACACACACACACACACACACACACACACACACATACACACAGAGGTGAAGAGATATATGTAAATCTATATACACACATATATCCATGGATATACAAATGTGTATATACACACACACAGACACTGTCACACAGGGTCTGGCACAAATAATGCCCCTTTTTATTATAAAATCTTTTGTTACAAAATCATAAGCATGTAATTGTGTGACATAATAATATCCCACTCAAGCACACCATATGACATTTTAGGTGAAATGTTCAAATTAAAGCTATAAATTATTACACCCATATTATTACCCTACCAACCACACTCAAGCAGGCATTACTTCTGCTGGACCCTATAATCTTTTTAAAAAACCAAAAGTTTAAATACCTCTGATTCTCTTTTTAAATTTATATTATGTATTTTATTAATTATGCTATTACAATTGTCCCAAGTTTCCCCCATTGCCCCCCTCCACCCAGAACCCCCTCCCTCCCACTCTCTCAGGCAATCCCTACACCATTGTCCATGTCTGTGGGTCGCGCATATATGTTTTTTGGCTACTCTATTCCCTATGCTGTAATTTACATCCCCATGACTGTTCTTTAACAATCAATTTGTACTTCTTAATCCTGTACCTTGTTTGTCCATCCCCCAATCCCTCTCCCATCCGGCAATCATCAAAATTGTTTTTTGTATCTATGATTTAGTTTCTGTTCTGCTTGTTCATTTATTTTGTTTTTTAGATTTAACTAATGGTAGATATGTATTTATTGCCATTTTATTATTTATAGTTTTGATAGTCTTCTTAAATAAGTCCCTTTAACATTTCATATAATAATGGTTTGATTTAGCTTTTTCTTGTCTGGGAAACTATCTGTCCTTCGATTTTAAATGATAGCTTTGCTGAATAGAGTAATCTTGGCTGTAGGTCCTTGTTCTTCATCACTTTGAATATTTCATGCCAATCTCTTCTAGCCTGCAAAGTATCTTTTGAGAAATTGGCTGACAGTCTTATGGGAGCTCCCTTGTAAGTACCTAACAGCTTTTCTCTTGCTGCTTTTAAAATTCTCTCCTTGTATTTAACCTTTGGCATTTTAATTATGACATGTCTTTGGCATTTCATTATGATGTGGACCTCCTTGGGTTGATCCTGTTTGGGACTCTCTGTGCTTCCTGGACTGATGTGTCTGTTTTCTTCACCAAGTTAAAAAAGTTTTCTGTCATTGTTTGTTCAAGTAGGTTTTCAATTTCTTGTTCTTTCTCTTCTCCTTCTAACACCCCCATGGTGTGAATGTTGGTATATAGGGGAGTGTTCCATGTGGTGTGGGCAATGTAGCTCAGCCCCCACTCGAAAAGGCTCTAAAGTAACTCCCTAAAATCTGTGCTAAACCTCCCAAGTATGGAATGTAACCAATTCAACCACTTTTCCCCTTGATCTGTAACATCCTTCTCCTTGACGTAATTAGCAGCATTCTTTCCGTTGTTATCTGTAAAAGGTAATCACCTACAGAGAACCTGTGCATAGTAAATGAGGACCATCCTAATGTAATGTACCCAGAAAAGCAATAAAAGCCTGTCCAGGCAGGGGGTCAGGGCCTTCTCTCTCACTCAGAGAGTGGCCATGCTGTCCTTTTTTCTCCACAGGACTTCTGTAGTCCATGTGAATTTGTCTGTCAAAGCCACAACACATGGACCCTGCCGGCCAGGATCCACATCATTGGTATGCTTGAAGTTGTCCCAGAGGCTCCTACTGTTCTCATTTTCTTTTGAAGTCTTTTTTCTTCTTGGTGTTCTGATTGGGTGTTTTGTGCTTTCTTATATTCCAAATCACTGATTTGACTCTTGGCTTCATTCACTCTACTGTTGATTCCCTGTAAATTGTTCTTCATTTTAGTTAGTGTAGCCTTCATTTCTGACTGGTTCTTTTTTATGGTTTCAGTGTCCTTTTTTACACTGTTGGGGTTATCTCTGAGTTCATCTGCTCTTCCCCTAAGTTCATTGAGCATCCTTATAACCAGTGTTTCGAACTTTGCATCTAGTAAATTGTCTCCATTGTGTTTAGTTATTTTTCTGAAGTTCTGTTCTGCTCTTTCATTTGGGCCGTGTTTCTGTGTCTCCTCAATCTGGCAGCCTCCCTGTGTTTGTTTCTATGTATTAGTTAGAACTGCTATGACTCCCTGGCTTTGTAGAGTGGCCTAATGTAGTAGGTGTCCTGTAGGGTCCAGTGGCACGGTCTCCCCTATAATCTAAGCTGGATTCTCAGGGTGTGCCCACTATGTGGGCTGTGCGCACCCTCCTCTTGTAGTTGAGCCTTAACTGCTATTGGCAGGTCAGTGAAAGGGATTTACCTCCAGGCCAATCAACTATACAGACTGACTATGATCACTGACCTCCGACCTCTGACCACCATGGAGGATCAGCTGTTCAGGGGCCTACTCCACCAAGCAGGACTTAACTTTTCAGGGTCCTAGTGACCACTAAGTCTGCCCCTTGAGTGTGTCACTTGTGGAAGTGATTGGGTGGTACTCCAATGTGTTCTGTAGCTGTCCATTGGGTGTGCTTGTTTTGGGACCTCCTGGGAGGTGCAGGCCAAGGTCAGCCACTGACTGTGTTCTGTCCAGGGCCACCCAGCATAGGCTACAACTCATGCTGGGCTTGGAGGTTCCCAGAGGAGGCCTAGCTGTGAACCAAGGCCAGCTGTCGTTAGTGATGTGCCTATAACCAGAGGCCACTAAGTGAGAGGTACGGCACACACTAAGGCCAGATGTTGCTTGTTTGAGAGTTTAGGAGAGTCTGCAGCATGAACCAAGATGAGCCAAGAGAAGCCGTTTGTGTGGAAAAGCCACTGAAAATAGTTTTTGTGGGCCTGAAAGTTGCATGGGACAAACAGTGTGAGCCAGGCTGATGGAGTCTCAGATATGGTGCCTGCACGCTGTCTCTCTGGGGGGAGGGTTCATCGAAGAAATAGTGGCCACTGCTAGCTCTCGTCTGGGAGAAAGCAGTCCCCAGCTCTCACCCTGATGCCAGACACTTCAGTTCCTCACTGTACGCCACTGGTGCCTTTCAAGCTGCTACCCTGGTGCTGGAACTCAGAGGGAGCGAATCCAAGTAAGTCCATGTGCAGGCCCTTTAAGAAGAACAGCCTGGGACTTCAGAAGCTTCTGTCTTCCACAGCCTCAGTCCCCATTACAGCCAGAAGTTATGGGGACTTATCTTCCTGTCACTGGAACCTTGGGCTGAGGGTTCTGGGTGAGACTGGGACCTCTCACCCCCAAGATATCACTCCTGATTTTTATCTGCCACTTGTGGGTGTGGGACCAGCCCTTTCCTCATCTCTGCCCCTTCTAGCAGTCTTGATGCAGTTTCATCTTTAATTCTGTAGTTACAGAAGTTCTACTTACTCAGTTTCTGGTGGTTCTGAATAACGGCTGTTCTGTAGCTTTGTTGTAACGTGATGTGGTGGTGCGAGGAGGTGAGCCATGTGTACCTGTGCTGCCATCTTGCCATGGTGGTCTTACACCTCTGATTCTAATCTGACACCACAGGGTTCATTCTGTTCTTCCAGCTTATTTGTAATTTTTTTGACAGCAAGAAATCTGGGTTTTATGTTCTATAAAATAGTTTCTTATTTGTTCATTCCTACTACATACATAATTTCAGTCTTTCTCACCCATACTCCTGTAAGAACAGATTTATTAATGAGAGTATAGTGTTGTCGAATGTAGTTCTTTTTGTCTTTAACCTTATGTTATGCAGATAAAGTACTGGATAACACTGTTTTATGACGTTACCGAGATTAGTTATTTTCTTCCTCCACTTCTTTCAGTGTGGTTTTCCTATGCTATTCATTTATAGTACAGTTAGTTTTGTTCCACAGGGTTTGTATTCCATTTGGGTTCCCCCATGTCCTGGTGTGGGGTTTTTTGGGTTTGTTTTTTAATTTATAAAAATTCATTTTGTTGTATATAATTATGAGTTTTGACAAATGCATATAATTGTGTACCCATCACACTGTCAGGATGTCACAGCCCAATTCTATAGCCCCAAATGTTGTATTTGCTTTTTAAAAACTGTTAAAATAATATATTCCATTTATGCTTTTTAAAAATGTTAAAAGTATTGGGTTGGCCAAAATGTCTGTTAGTTTTTTCTGTAAAATAAAAGACACACTTTTCATTTTCACCAGTAACTTTCTTGACTTGGATATTTTGAGTATGTCAGCCATCTCCCGCTATTGGCATCTGGTGGGTAGAGGCCAGGGGTGCTGCTAACCATTTTCCAGTGCGTAAGACAGCCCCACAGCAAAGAATTATTTGACCAACATGTCAGTAGTACCAAGGAACGTCATAAACCACTTTTGACACATTTAATCAGTTACAGCACCTTCTCCAATCACTGCACCAATCTTTTCTTGCATTACAGTTGCATTTTTACCTTTCTGGAAATAATAAAGCATAATACAGCAAAAATGTTGTGTATTTTCTTCCATCTTCAACATTAAAATGGCCACAAAAAAATTCACCAATTCCTGTAATTTTTTTTAAATGCACACTGATATGACAGCTGTCACAATACAGTCTAACAAAAAAAAATTGTTTGGAATGAAATTAAAGACAGCTAAGCACCACTAGAGCCATTGTATGGAAAAGTGCTAAACAAACTTTTTGGCTAACCTAATAACACAACTCTAAGAAGTTTGGGAAATTAGGCATTTTTATGTTTTTTTCTTGTCTTTTTCATAGGCATATTTTACTTAGTTTGATGTTAATGTAAATATATTTTTTATTTTTGTGTTAATTATATCAGAAATGCATTCCAATTTTCTAAGTGAAAAACCAAGAAATGCTGAAAGACACTCTCATTCATTCAATCACACTTTCACATCACATTTTATATATTGAATTAAGACCTTCCCTTAACAGCTTACATGTATTTCAGCTATTTTACGAACAGAGCCATTGCTGGACAACTTTGTGTTTCAATAACAACACATTTATGAAATTTTTAATGCTAAGTTCTCTTCTTAGTTTTACTTTGCATTTTATCATAATTTTACAAGAATGGAAATGGTGGAGAGTAGAAAAGACACAAGCCAGAAGGAGACCAAGAGATGGAAAACAAGTTGGGAGGTTCTTAGGGCAGATTGCCTTCCCTGAGAGATACCTGGCTTTTATGAGGCAGCAGCTGTTCCTTGGGCATAGGAAGCTGAGGGGCGGAGTCAAGCATGATTCTGACCTGGAAATATCACTTTGGAACTCAAAAAACAATACTATCATCATAACATAGGGCAACAGTAAAAAGAAGCCAAGCAATCAATAATTGGAGTTTGTTAAGTACTATGAACTTATTAGTGGAGGAGAAGGTAGAATCATTTCAGTTATATCTTCAAATGGTACATAAACTTTAGAGGCAGTTGGGATATAAAGGAGCTTCTAGACTTAGGGAACATCATTGCAAAGCCCAAAATAGAGATTGGGTGATAATGGGATGGTAAATCTACTTAGGAACATTGTATTTTCTTGTTAAAAAACTAGAGGACTGTTGGAAACTTTTGTTCAGAGGAGAAGCACAGTTGCAGTTTTAGATACATAGTAACTGTAATGTGTGAGGGAAAATTGGAGAGGGCAGGGAGCCTGAAGGCAGGCCAGGTAAGACGCTGTCATAGCGCCCTATGCAGACTGTGCTGCCTGGCTGGAGTGAGAGGGTTAGAAATGGTGAAGGGGCCTGTGAAGAAACGTTTTAGTTTTATCAGCACCTATTGAGTACCAGGTATGCTTAAAAATATTTTGGTAGGAGCAGTGGGTAAGTATAAAAATGTATTCCTATAATATATACTCTGCATAGTAGAAGAAAACACAAGAGGCAATGTGATAAACTGGGAAACATTAATGTTAGACAAATAGTCGATACTTTATAAGAGCCTAGTATATATTAAATATAACAAGAAAAGGATATACCTTGTAGTAAAACAGACATTTTGCATGAGCTTGCAATTCTTGAAAGAAATGCAAATGGCTAATAAATCAACCTCATTAGTAATTTAAGAATTGAAAAATAAACAATAATGAGGCACTATTTTGTCACCAAATGTCCAAGAGGAGTAATCCTACCAAGTATTGGTTGAACTATGGATAAATGGACATTTTGATGTGTTGCAAGTAGAAATGTAAATAGGCACAAACTTTTTTGGGGACATTTGGTATCAAAAGTCCTAAAAACTATATAAACCTACTAATTTTATTTCCAGGTATTTAATTTAAAGAAATAATTATAGATAATAGTTTGGTTTATGTGCAAGAAGGATAATTACACTGTGGTATAGTTTATAATGGTGGAAATTAGAAACAACCTAAATAGCCACAATAGATGATTAATTAATTATATTATAGAACATCTATGCCAAGTGATACTATGAGTTATTAAAAGATACATTGTAGAAAAGTAATTTAAATGGGAATATTTTTGTTATACTTAATCAGGTTATTCAAAATATATCCTTTCTTTTGTTCGTTCATTCATTCATTTATTCACCCAGTAATGGTGAATAAATGTATACTTTACTGTATTGATTGCTTTTTGCCATTCTGCTACTTTGGGTTTATTGTCTTTATTGTTAAAGTATGCATTTTAGTAGTTCTTTTAATAATGGGCTTTGTAATAAACTCAGTCTTTGTATGTCTAAAAATTGTTATTTGCCTTCACTTCTAAATAATCATTTCCCTGGGTATATACCAACATCCTGAGCACTTTGAAGATATTCCTGTCTTGATGTCTTGCTTTGATGAAGAGTTTGCTGCTTTTATTGGTTTAGTTCATCTGTCTTTTACCTTTGGTTTGCTTTTTACGATTTACTCTTTGTCTATGACGTTCTACAATTTCCCTTCCATATGTTTAGGTAAGTTTTTTTGAATGCCACTGGGGCTTATGTGCATTTTCAATTTGAGGTCCTACAACTTAATTCTGAGCACATTCTCTTTGAATGATGCCTTTTTACCACTTTATTCTTTCCTTATGGAGCTTCTATTTTTATTGAGCTTCTCATTGTATCCTTTATATACCTTATTTTCTTTTTATAGTTTTCACCCCTGTATTCCTCTGTGTTCTGACTGATATCTGCCAAACAATAATTCTCTCTTCAGCTATGGAGTTTACTGTTTAACCAATCTCTTACAGTTTTTAAGTAGAATTTTTAAAGTAGACTTTTTACTTGGTTTATTTTAGATTGGCCTGTTTCTGTCTCATAAAGTTATTTTTAAAAAAGATTCTATTCCTTCCTTTATGTCTTAGAATATTTTAAAATGTACTCATTTTAATTTTCTTTTTAAATTACCTTATTATCTCTAGTCACTTAACTCTGAATTTTTCTGTTTTGTTGGGTCTGAGGACTAACTCTTTTGGCAGTTAACTTCTCCATGTGTCTCCAATTCCCACTCAGTACCAGAGGACTCATTTTTGATGTCTGCAGATTTTTCCATTTTTGCTCTCAAGCTTAGATCAAACATAAAATTCAAGTTGCAAGCAAATAAGATTGTATGTATAACCAACACATCAAAATTTTCAACTGTGAAAAGAGAAATAGAATATTGTTTAGAGTGATAGTTCCTAATGTTTATGGAGTGATAGATCTCTTTGATAATCTTATGAAAGCAATGGATTTGTCCTCCAAAATAAATCAAAGTGCATCCACAGTTTTTCAGAAAGATTCAGTGACTCTGCAAAGTCTTGTTGTGAACCCCTGTCTCTATGGACCCTGGCCTAAGACATCATCCCCATGGGATTAACATGGCAAATTTAACTTTTTTTAAAATGTGGAACATGAGGTGGCATGGAACCAAGGTGGAGCCCTTATTTATATAAAATCTAATAAACTCAAATTTGTGAAATAGACATAAATAAATTGTTTTCTAGTTGGAGTAGGTGTGAAGTCCTGCAGCCTGCTCACTTGCCAATCCCTGTTCTCACCTACCCTGGCCTAAAAAGCATACCATTGGACCTTCTGGAACACTGGCAGAAAACTTGTGAATTAGAAAGGGCATTTGATTGGGCCCTAAGGAATCCTGGGTGGTTATTTCAGCCGTGTCACTGATTATTTGCATTGGTTGTAGACAGTGCTAATTACTTTGTAAAAAAGGGAGGAGGCAGTTTAAGGGACATCAATGAGAAGAGTTGCATGTTATGTTATATTTAAAGTATATAATTACACCGATACATTATGATGACATTAGAAATGAAGTTTGATACAGGCAGAAATGTTAAGAATTACTTTTTTCCAATTTTACCACTTGACACCTTTTTCAAAAAGGTTATTCAATATCCAAGGTACACTGGAAATTAAAACTTGGGCACTATACTCCTAGTTTTTAAAAAGGTGTGCACATGTACATGTACACACATATACATGTACACATGTGTATTTGAAAGCCCTGGAAAGACACATCAAAATGAAAAGAGTAGGGATGGGTAGTTAACTAGGGGTGAGCAGATGACTGTCGATTTTATTTTACTCTTTTTCATGTTTTCTAAACATTCTAAAGGAAATATATTTTCTTTTTAGACAGAGAAAAGGGTTTTAAGATAAAAGGTTTCTTAAAAAATCAGCCACTGAAGTTCACCATTAAGTTGAATATGTATTTAGAATGAGTTATAAAATTATACCTAGTAGTTGGCTTGTAAACATAATAGGAACTTATTTTAAAACATTCTTTAATAAACAATTCTCTTTTAGGTTTTTCTATATGAGTAGAGAAGACAGTTGTTGCAAGTAGAAGCGACACAACATTTATTAGGATGTCTGAGGATGAAGAAAAAGTGAAATTACGCCGCCTTGAACCAGCTATCCAGAAATTTATTAAAATAGTAATCCCAACAGATCTGGAGAGGTTAAGAAAGCACCAACTGAATATTGAGAAGGTAAGTTTTTTCCATTTTATACCACAAAACACAGTTTCATATTCTGATTTATATTTGTTTTATACTTTAGCTAAATTCAGAATATTAAACAAGGGACTTTACTAAAACATCTACCTTCTGTTGATTTGGCAACCTGATTTATTCTTTCATCTGGTCTTATTTTTGTTCTGCAAATACACCTCTTATCTGTTTTTTAGGAAGGGATATAAGGATAGGATCTGTATCTTTTTAGTTGTACATACTGACATATTCAGCATTAATTAAAATACAAACAGTTTGATAGCGCACTAGAATGTGAAGGCAGCAAACCTGGGCTGAGGGGCCTGCCTCACCTTCATTTATCCCGTGGCAAGTATTCTGGGCCTCCAATGTGTTTCCATCAGTAACCCCTAACCTCTTCAAGGGCATGGAGATTAAAGAGGCAAATCATTATGTGATACGAAGGAATTTCCCACTTCACAGCTTCCCTTTGAGGAAAGCCCAAAACTGAGAAGTACTGCCTAGAGGTCAGTTTGGGAGATAGGCAGAGGGAAGAACTGGTTTCAAGGACTATGGTTGAAGTTGCACAGAACCTGGACTGGCCAGGGTCTGGTGGAATGATTGTGACGTTTATGGGAACACCAGATTTACTGAGCACCGAGCATTGATTTGGATAGGTGATGTTGTCTTACTTGCCGTGGGGCAGGTCAGTGGCATTTGCTCCTTCAGCAGAACCTCCCTCAGCATACATTTTAGGCTGTGTGGCTCTCCCCTGATTTGAGGGGTGGGGTGGAAGTGCTCATTATGCCTCTCTGTATAAATGGTATTTATCACCTGCACTGACTATACCTTATACAAGTAAGAAAAATGTCAACTTTTTCTCCCATAGATACCACCTGTCCTCCGAGTATTTGAGTATTTTTAAAAAGTATAGAAATAAGTGCCAAGAATATGATGAAAATTTCCGTACAAATACGGAGGGGTCTACAGTTCAAGATTAAATTTCTGTCATCCCTCAAGTTCTTTCTTCACCCATAGGCAATAAGTACTATAACTTTCAAGGATGGGGAAGTTGTTTGGTAAACTGGTTATTCTAGTCATGAGCAGAAACAAATGAAAGAGTTCGATGCTCTAATTAATGAGGAAGGCTCATTCTTTTAGCACTATAACAATATAGAAATAGTTGTTTACTTTCGATTGATCACATCAGGTGGGAGGTGCCTTTCAAAGGTGCCTTGCAAAGTCCTGAGCTCGTTCTGAAGTGCTTGGTTACAAAGATGACAAGAATTTGGCAGAATTGATACTGAAAGGCAGAAATACGTGGACTGTGGTCTACTGAGACCATTTTTTCCCTTTATCATCCTATTTTACATTTGAGGTTTGGCATGTTTTAGATTTCCTTTTTCTTATGTTTATTCTACATGAAGGTGTCTACTCTCAGTACCTTCAGAGCTTAACTGTGTGTGCCATTCAGTCATCAGTAGTCAGAACCCGGAGAGAAAGGTGAGTGGGGATAGGAATGGCCTATTACTGCGTTCATTAATTGTAACGGACTTTATGAGAAAAATTTTCTAGGGCTATATTGATTTTCTTTGCCAGAACAGTTTTCTGTCAGCTTTTTGTGAAATTTTTACTTTGGAAATGTTAAACAATATGAAACTAATTATAAATTATAATATAGGTGATGTTGTGTGGAGCTAAGCAGTTAAACTCACACTGATCTGTGTCTTCTTATCATTCTGTCTCTAGGATTTCTAGCTTAGTTATGAAAGTGATTTTGCATCTATATGAGACTGAATAGCATATTTTAATAGATAGTTTATGGCAACGCAGAACTACTTAAAAGCAGCAGTGTTCACCATAGACAAAAGAGCCAAGAACTAATTTTGGACTTCAGGTGTCTAATGGAGCCTCACTTTCAAAAAGGCATATTCTTCCTGGGGGGAGAGTGTAGACAGATAAACTATTTATTATGTGAGCCATCAGTCATCCAATATGAATTTAAAAGAAGAAAGTCAGACTGAAGGGAAACTGAAGGTAAGCCGTAGTGGAGTGATTCTGCAGCATCTGAAAACAATGCAGGCAGTGTGCTGCGGACACCTGGGACTCCACTGCACGGGTCCCTCAGCACTGCGTTCTAGTACACGCGATAGGCTTGATTAGAACGTGACCCTGAGATCTGTTTTTAGCATTCAGCTTTCTTGGCTAATGTAAGATAGACTTAAGCATAGTTGAGAGGAATAATAGGATAGTAAGCTTGGAACATAATTTCCTTTGTTTCGTATTGTAGGGGTTTGAGGAAAAATTTACTGTGTAGCATGTACTGTGTTAGTATATGGTTGGAGTGCAAGTGGCAGGAGAGCCCACACTGTGTATGAAATAAGAATTTTTGGTTTTTCTTTTAAGCTTCACCTGAGGACATTTTTTCATTGCTTTTAGAGAGAGGAAGGGGGAGAGAGAAATATGAATGCAAGAGATAAGCATGGATTGGTTGCCTCCCACATGCACCCAGACTGGGGATCGAACCCGCAACCTTTTGGTTACGGGATGATGCTCCATCCACCCAAGCCACACCAACCAGGTGGTTTTGTTTTTGTTTTTGCTTTTAATCTCATAGTTATGGAGACAGTCTAGGGCACAGGTGGCAAACACAAGGCTGGTAGGCTGAATCCAGCCCTCTACCTTGTTTTATCTGGCCCAGCACCTTGTTTCTACCCGGCGGCAGCACCAAGCTCCTTGTCCTTAGTTCAGGAGTAGTTACATTTATACAGTTCTAAAATTGCATTCGGCCCTTTGAAGACAACCGGGAGGCCGATGTGGCCCCCGGTGATAATGAGTTTGACACCCCTGCTCTAGTGCTATAGTGGCAACTCAGGAGTCATTCAAGACCCAGGCTCTGTTTAGCTTGCTGTTCAATCATCAACTTGTTTCTATTTTGCACGTAAAATTGCAGCTCCAGCTCTCACATCCATATTTCAGCTAAAATGAAATCATCAGAATTATAGTTTTCCTATGTGCTTTTTTTCTCTCAATATTCTCTCTCTCTCTCTCTCACTCACTCAGAGTCTCCTCCTGTTCTTATGTCATGGACACAGTATCATATCATTTCCCTGCGGTGGCATTATTATATTTTTGTTTTCTTCTACTTCCTTGTCTGTTTTCCCTGTTTCCCTTTTTATTTTATTTTCATTTATTTCACTTTTTTCCCTCTCTCCCTCCCTCCTCTCTCCCTTTCTTCCTTTTTTTATGGTAACCTACAGAAGTCTACGCTTTCTTGGCCAGCTGTTGATATCTAAGAGTGCTAATGGAAGGGTGTGTGTGTAGCAAGGTACTGGTAGGAGCCTTGTGGCCTGAAGGGGTGTGCAGGTGAGGGTCCATTTTAGTGGGGAACCACTAGATACTATTCTGGTGTGTGGTCTTCTGTGGTGGTAGGGGCAGTGCAGTTGCTTCGGCCTGTGGAGAGGGCTTCTGGTAGACTGCCTGTCCCTCAGCTAAATGTTCAACCAGTCCTTCGGCTTTTAGTCCCACTGTATACACCCGCCTGGTCACCTGGTGGGTGTTACTTCTGGTTGCTGAGTCTTTCTGGAGTGGTGCTGTACTTGTCGGCTTGCTCCTTGCCTCTCTCCGCCACAGTCCACCCCATCTGCAGCCTTAGGGTTCAGCTTTCTCTAGTCAGGTAAGTTAGTTGCATGTTCATACTCTCTTCAGCTCCCAGAATTTTGTTAGAACTTCTTGGTAACTGGTATCTTCCATTATATTATCACTATTCTTGTAAATTTATACCTTTGAAACTTCTTTACTGTAATTTTAGTTGGGTTTTGGGAAAAAAGCAGAGATGAGTGTGTTCAGTCTGCCAGGTTTAATAAGGGAAATTATTTATTATGGGAAATATATGTTAGCTTTTGATATGTTTTTGTGTTTGTTCTTCTCTTGTATTGTTAGCACTGAAAATGACATAAAAATTAGGTTTCTAATCCTCAAGAACCCAATCAAGGATATAAGATAGGAGATATTTAGAGAATGATAAGAAGCAACATATAATTAGATGTGAAATGAGTGACAGGTATGAACTCTATGCTACAAAATCAGATATAATTAGCCTTATGGATTGGTTTGTTTTTATTGATTTGTTTTCAAACTTGTGATTACAGCAAAAACCTTTTCCATTTCTCTTTTTAGTCCGAGAATGTTTATTTCAGTATTTTAATCACATTTCCCCACCTCTTCCCTTTTCTCCAATTCAGTTTGCCGCCTTCTATGTTCCAGGGCAGGAAAGCCTCAGCACAAGTGGTGAATGATAAAGGGCCTGACGAGGTACTTTGTGGTCAGTGGTCAGGATTAGGTCTACAGTGAACAATAGAACTGTCCTGTAGCTCTGGCCAAGGAGGGAAAAAGCTTGTGTGGGATATTCTGGAAATTTCTGAAAAAGACTTTTCTAGTGTTAAAAGATTTACATGGGAGGAAACAGTCCACGCTATTCCTGGTCTTTTTCTCCCTTTTGTGTGTGGATCGACAGCCAGCAGCACACTAGCTGAGGACCGAACTCTCTGCCAAAGATGGTAAATCTCTTGAACTAAACTACCTTGGGACTGTCATCCTACTTCTAGGCTCCTTCTTATGTGAGATAATAAATGTCCTTATTATTAAAGCCATTTTTGAATTTTGAGTTTTCTATTATTTGTGATCAAAAGCATCCTCATTGCTTCAAGTTCTAGCACTGGTTTAAACCATCCCAGTGGTGCCGATGCGCACATAGACAATACAAGATGACATTATCTAAAAGCAGTGCAGTTTAGAAATGCTTGTCCATGGTTCCAGCTTAATGACATTTTTTAAGGAATTACTTATGATTTCTTTTCACACATTTTCAATTTATTTCCCTCTCCAAAGATTTGTAATACTAGCCTTTGATAGTAACCTAAGTTAGGTAGAACACTGTGTAGCAAGCAGTGGGACATTTGAACTATATTATTTTTATTTCTCTTTGAATTTCATTGTTATAAAAGGTAAGGTCATCCAGTTCAACCTCCACCCAAGACACTAATCTCTTCCGTAGTTGACAAGTGAACAGATAATAATAACGAAGATGGAGTGCTGTGTCAGGGGCTTTTACATGTATATCATATTGTTTAATTCTCACAGCAGGCCCTGTAGGTTAGCCTTATTTTTGTCTTCCTTTTTTAGGTTGGAGGGCAGACTTAGAGTAGTTAAATTACTTTGTTGAGATCACCGTGTTGGTACATGTGTTTAACTTGTAATGTTGGGCTCAAAAAATAGGGTGCTCCTAACAAACGTGTGGAATGAATGAATACATGTGTGCATGGGTACAGCCCAAGATCGCATCAGTAGTTTTAGAAGCCACTTTATATTTCTGGCTTTTTTATTGGTTTTGTAAACAACTAAGTAAAATGCATAGGACTTTTTTTATATGAACTTCAGATTTTGAGGCAGAGCATACCTATTTCTTATATGGAATTGGCAAAAAAAAAAAAGAACCTGTTCAGTTGTTTGGGGTTTTTTTGTAAAATGAAAGACACAGTTTTCATTTTCACCAGTAACTTTATTGATTTGGATATTTTGAGTATGTCATCTCTCTCCCATGTGGTATAACATTGATTGATCTTAATTAATGTATTGATTTGATCACCATCAACTTCAACTGGTCTACCCAACCGTGGAGCATCTTCCAGCAAGAAATCTCCAGCACGAAACTTTGCAAACCACTTTTGACATGTTTGATCAGTCACAGCACCTTCTTTGTTCACTGCACAATTTTTTTTTGCCTTTAAATTGTGTTTTTACCTTTCTTGAAATAATAAAGCAAAATACACCAAAAATGTTGCTTATCTTCTTCGATCTTCAATATTAAAATTTTTTTTAATGCTTGTGATATGACAGCTGTCACAGCACAGTCTAACAAAATTGTTTCAAATGAGGTTAAAGACAACTAAGCACCACTAGAGCCATTTTAGGGAAAAAACCAAATGAACTTTTTGGCTAGCTCAATACTTGTGCAGTTGCTCTTTTTAATTTAAATGTTAGTCTTTAGAGTTATCATTACATTTCTTCTTATGTGGAATTGTGATCTTTCATCAGTGTAATTATTCCTTCTAGTTTGTTATCTGAAAATTTGGCATTTATACATTCTTTATTTTCAAGGCATTGATGATAGATGTTAGACAGGAAAGGGACAGAGCGTACTCTAATATACTGTTACCATTTCTGTAAATTCTCACAAGCCATCTCTCTGATAATCTGGTGTAGCCTTTTCTCAAAGATTTGCAGTCTGCAGTGTTTCATAGATACTTCCTTTTGTGAAAATTGGGTCAATATTTGCTGGTCTGTAGAAGCCTTTTCAGTTCTTCCCAGTTCCTTAGAGATAAGCAAGTGTCTCTGATTACATTTGCAAGGTCTTTCGGTTCACTCTGATGTAATTTCTCTGGGCCTGTTGACTTGGACTCTAGGTTTGTTCTTACTCCGCCCTTGGTTTTCATTTTCCTCTTGATCATCTTTATTGTAGACGGTTCTCCTTTGAAGGTCATTATTCTCATTGAAGAAGATGGAAAAAATACAGAGTTGAATAGTTTTGCTTTCTCTCCTACAGCTATTAGCAGTCCCCACCCCATTTTTCCACCTTTCAAAACATTGTTTTTTGTTCAAACCCAATGCAGTTCCTTACTGTGGAATGTGCCCGCCCGATTCCACCCCAGTCTGACACAAACACAGCATCTTCACGCAGCGCCATGTGGTCAGCAGACCTTGGGGTGCACAGATTTACGGTGCACCAGTTAACTGTTCAGGGAGAAGCTGCAAATGCCTGTGATTTTTAGAGAGTTTTAAAGGTAAAGTTAAAATCTTCATAGTGTTATTGTGAGAATTAAGATGTGTGAAACACTCCTGACTGCAAGGTTGATAGTTACAACTGGATTACTGAAGTAAATTAGCCGACCCAGGTACCAGCAGGGGCGCTGTACAGTTCATAGGTTCTAAGGCATTAGGAGATTTACATCGTTCCTGGGACATACCCTTAGTGTTTGTTTTGGGTTTTATATTTTTGATACTTCATAGGCTCTGTGAGGTGAATCACTTTTACCTGCATCATGGGGTAGGTATTGTTCATCTTCATTACATGAGTAATCCTCAGCTTGTGGCTTGCAGTCAGTGGGCCACCTGTTAATACAATATAGCTTTGTTTTTTTCTGTGTAGACAATCAGGTCATCTCTGAAGACAGACTTTTTAATTTTCCTTTCCCTCCCTCCCTCTTTCCCACCTTTCTCTCTTCTTTTCTTTTCTTCCCTTTTCTTTTCTCTTTTCTTTTCTTTTTTCTTTTCTTTTCCCCTTCCTTCCTTCCCTCCCTTCCTTCCTTTCTCCTTTCCTTCCTCCTTCTCCCCTCTCTCTCTTCCCCCGTCCCCCCATCTCTCTATCTCTGTCTCTCCATCTCTCTCTTCCTCCGTCAGTCTCTCTCTCCCTTTCCCTTTCCCTCACCTTATTGCACTGGCTAGGGCCTCCAGTGTAATGTTTAATAGGGGTGGTGAAATCAAACATTCTTACCTTGTTCCTTGGATTAAGTAATGGTGCTTCACTACTAAGCAGGGTTTTTGTAGCTGCCTCTATCACGTTGAGCACACTAACTTCTATTTTTAGTTTGCCGAGAGTTTTTATAGTGAATAGACATTGGTCAAATGGTTGTCTTTTAAATGAACCATCTTCCTAGTTCTTTAAAAGCTTTTATTTATTTATTTTTTTTTAGAGAGAGGGCAATGGAGAGAGAAAGAGAGGGAGAGAAACACCCATGCATGAGAAAAACATTGATCAGTTGCCTTTCGCACACACCCTGACTGGGGATTGAACCCACAACCCAGAAACATGCCCTGAGCAGTAATCAAGCCAGCAACCTTTCTGTTTGCTGGATGACACCTAACTCCCTGAGCCACACTGGTCAGGGCTACCATCTTCCTATTTTTATCTATTTGTCTGATCTTTTTCTGTGTCCCTTTTTTCTTCTTTTAATCCTTTCTTTTGAGTTAATTGCATGTTTTTTAGAATTCCATTTTTCTCTTTTGTTGACTATTAGTTATTCCTCTTTGTTTTTTATTTTTATTTTTTAGGGGTTGCTTTATAGTTCAGAGTATTCATCTTTGACTTGTCATATTATACCATCCAGTAATGGTTTTATATATAACTTCATGTATATTATAAGAACCTTAGCCCTGATTGTTGTGGCTCAGTTAGTTGGGTGGCATTATACAAATTGAAAGGTCACAGGTTTAATTCCTGGTTAGAGCACATGCCTGGGATGTGGGCTGGTCCCCAGTCAGGACATGTGCCAGAGGCAGCCTATTGGTGTTTCTCTCCGTCTGTGTCTCCTGCCTTCCCCTCTTCTAAAAAGAAAAATCTTTTTAAAAAAGAACTTTATAACAATCTACTTCTATTCCCTTTCTCTCTGGGTCTTTGTAGTGTTATTTTCATATATTTTACTTCTATATAAGTTACTAACCCCACAATACATTGTTGTTATTTTTGTTTTAATCAGTGTTATCTTTCCAAAAGATTTTGAAAATAAGAAAAAAACAAATACATTTTATGTTTACCTGTATCTTCATCATTTTCAGCACTCCCTGTTTTTCCCACACCATTTTTAAAAATCCTCATCTGGGGATATGTTTATTGATTTTTAGAAAGAAAGGAAGGGGGGAGAGAGAGAGAGAGAGAGAGAGAAACATGGATATGAGAAGCATCCATCAGCTGCCTCCCATATATTCCCCAGCCAGGGCTTGGACTACAGCCTAATATGCGCTCTGACCGGGGATGGAACTCATAACCTTTTTGGTGTATAGGACGATGCTCCAACCAAGTGAGCCACCCGGCCAGGATTCAGTGCTCCTTTCATTCCTCTGTGTAGAACCAGGTTTTCTAGCCGGTATCATTTTTTCTGTCAGCCTGAAGGACTTCCTTGAATACTTTTTATAGCACAAGTCCTCTGGTGATGAATTCTGTAAGCTTGTTTATGTTTGCAAAAAAATATTTTGCCTTTAAAAATTTTTCTTTGGGTATTGAATTCTAGGTTGAGTTTTAGGTTTGTTTTCAGTATTTTCAAGATGTTGCTCCCCTGTTTTCTGGCTTACATCGTTTCTCATGAGAAATCCTCTCTCATTCTTATCTTCGTTCCTCTGTACTTCATGTGTTTTTCTTTTCTCCAGCTACTTTTAAGATTTTTCTCTCTATCACTTATTTTAAGTAATGTTATGATGATGTGCATTAGTATTTCTTTTTCATTTTTGTTGTTTATGGTATTCCTGGAATTTCTTGGGCCTGTGGGTTTGTAGTATTTTTTAATCAGATTTGTAAAAGTTTTATCCATTAGTTTTTCAAATATTTTTTTCTGCCCTCTCCTCTCCTTCAGGGAGTCCAGTTCCATATGTATTATGTTGCTTTCAGTTGGCCCGTGGCTGAGTAACAATGGATTTGCTGTTCATTTTTGTCCGTCCTTTTTCTCTCTGTGTTTCATGCTGGATTATTTTTATTGCTAGCTCTTTAAATGTACTAATCTTTTCTTTCATGTCTCAGTATGCTCATGTTTTCTTTTACTTTTGTCAGTACATAGAATACATCATAATATCTTTTAATGTCCTTTTCATTAATTCCATTATTTCTATCATTTCTGAGTCTGTTTTTGTTGATTAGTTTTTCTCATTATGTATCATATTTTCTGGGGGGTTTTACATGCGTGGTAATTGTTTATTGGATGACAAATACTGTGTACCTTATCTTGGTGGATACTGAATATTTTAAAATACCCTTTGTATTTTTGAAACTTATTCTGAGATACATTTAAGTTATTTGGGAATAGTTGGATCTTTTTGAGATTTTTGTTTAAGCTTTCTTGTATAGGATCAGAACAGCTTTTATTATAGAGAAAATGTTTTCACCATAAAGGGCAATACTTTACAGTATTGTGTCCTCTACCTAGCGTCCAGTGTATTGCAAGGTTTCCATTCTGACTTGTGGTCTCATGAATTCTTTCTGACCTTGTATAATCTTTAGGGATGAGTTCACCTGTTCCTTTTCAATGCTTCCTTTTTAAAAATATATATTTTATTGATTATGCCATTACAGTTGTCCTATTTCCCCCCTTCATTCTCCTCTACCCTGCACACCCCCTCCCACCCACACTCCCTCCCCTTTAGTTCATGTCCATGTGTCATAAGTTCTTTAGCTTCTACATTTCCCACACTACTCTTGCCCTCTCTCTGTCTATTTTCTCCCCACCGTCTATGCTACTTATTCTCTGTACCTTCTCCCCACCCTCTCCTCCCACTCCCCTGTTGCTAACCTTCCATGTGACCTCCATTTCTGTGGCTTCGCTCCTGTTTTAGGTGTCTACCTAGTCTGCTATTGTTTTAAGTGTGGTTGTTAATAACTGTGAGTTTGGTGTATTTTCACTGTTCATATTTTTATCTTCTTTTCTTAGATAAGTCCCTTTAACATTTCATATAATAAGGGCTTGGTGATGATGAACTCCTGGAACTTGATCTTATCTGAGAAGCACTTTATCTGCCCTTCCATTCTAAATTAAAGCTTTGCTGGATAGAGGAGTCTTGGATGTAGGTCTTTGCCTTTCATGACTTGGAATACTTTCCAGCCCCTTCTTGCCTATAAGGTCTCTTTTGAGAAATCAGCTGACAGTCTGATGGGAACTCCTTTGTAGGTGATTGTCC
>PVKM010010413.1:0-34969 GCA_004027735.1 Carollia perspicillata
CCCCCGTGGGAACGTTCGGAGCCTGCACTCCTCAGACCTTCTCCTCGACTCTTCCCTCACCTCAGCCCCGGCTCCCCGTCCTCTTCCCTGCTCAGGGCGCCGGCTGCCCCGTCCCTCCGCCGCCCCCCGGCCGCGGGGAGGACATGGCCGCGCACAGGCCGGTGGAATGGGTCCAGGCCGTGGTCAACCGCTTCGACGATCAGGTAACGGGCCCGTGGAGAGCGGGAGGTGGGAGCGGTGTGGGGGTGGGGACGGAGTGGGTGAGGGAGGAAGGAGCAGCCGCCTCCCCCGCGACTGCCTCGGGCGCTGGAGAAAAGGAAGGGGGGACAAGTGGGGGTGGCCTAGGGGGAAGTGCGGGGAAGGAGGGGACCGCCGGTAGTCGGTCTTTCTTTCCCACCTAAGTCGGGCAGTGGGGCCTTTTCCCTGGTCGCCCCCCGCCCCCGGACCTTCTATCCGTATTATCTCAGCCCATCCGCTTGCTAATAAGGATGAGTGACCTGGGGGCGCTTTCTGGGGCTCTCCATCTGGATTTAATCATTCCCGCTTTACTTTTCTTTTTGAACGAAGCTGGGTAACATTTAGGGGTTCCCTCTTCCCTCAGTGGACCTCTCAATTGGGGCTGAGCAACTGAAGGCACCCCAAGGCCCGTCTTGTGTACCCCCAATAGGAGAACGGTAACACCCCGCCCCTCCCCCAGTTCCTTCAGCTTCCTCTCTTGGAGGGGGAAGAGTAGAAGAAATCAGGGACAGCACAGGTTTTCTTACTTTCTGCTCCGCCGTCTCCGCCTGCTCCTGGAGCTTAAGTGCACACACACACACACTGCGCGTTTTTGTGCCCACACGGCGTCCCCCCATATCCTCGTGAGACAGGACTGGCTTTTACGTTGGCGTTTGTAGTGGCAACCATGGTCTTGATCGCTCCTGCTTCTGAAATATTTTTCCCGTTTTTCCTTCCTTGATAGTTGCAGTTTCTCCCTTCACTTTTGCCAGGTGTCTGAGACTGTAAATGTTGCTTTCTTGAGTGAGCTTCTTGGGGAGTAAGGGGAGAAGGGTGAAAGGCAAGTGGGAAACTGCATCTGAGCCCCAGACAACAGAGAGCAAAGACAGCTGGGATGTGGTCCTAGAACCCATCATTCTGCTAGTGTTTTGTTATTGTTTTTGGGCACCTCTTGGTTGACAAGAGAACTTTCATTGAGACTATGTGGGATGGGAAAAAAAGTTTCATAGCTTGGGGAGGTGCCTTTTTATTCACTGAGCTTCACACAGTAATCCTAGGGCTGACCAGAATGCTCACGTAGCCTTTTGTCAATGGGAATTAGTTTAACTTTGTGTTGCTGTAGGTAGTTGGGGATGGTTTAAAGGGATTTTTTTTGTTGTTTGTTGTTTTGGGGTTTTTTTTTTGGCAGCTGCAGTTCTACCACAGGCTTTCTGTGATAAGGGAACTGTTTTTAACACTGAGTTAATCCGTTTTGTTTACTAGATGTAATCATCAAACTGATCATGGGAGCTGAAATGAAGGGGGAGGTGGGCTCCACTTTTATTTGATCCATAAACATTTCCTTACAGGCTTCATAGTGTTTCCAATCTACCTAAAAGATATTTGGGAATAGGCAGAGGAATTGAGAAGAAATTGGAGAAGAAACTACATAGATAAAATAGATTTATAGCCCTGGCTGGTGTGGCTCAATGGATTGAGCACCAGTTTGGCTCCCTGGTTTGATTCCCAGTCAGGGCACATGGCTGGGTTGCCTGCCAGGTCCCCAGTAGGGGGCATGTGAGAAGCAACCACACATTGATGTTTCTCACCCTCTCTTTCGCCTTCCTTTTCCCCTTCTCTAAAAACAGATAAACAAAATAATAAAAAATAGAATTATAAAAGCATCAGAGAGTTGAAGGAATTGTTTCACCCATCCTTCTGCTTTCAGACGGAAAAGCATTTAAACCAACTATACTACTAATCTACCTGAGGAAGTAAAATATTACCACATATACTGGATTGTATTATTGACAGAACATTAGACTTAAAATTTAATAGAAAAGACTAAAACTTGATAAAAAGGCACATAGCAGAGCCTCAAAACTTAACCAGTTTTGAAAGTGATTACTTCCTTAATTAGGGAAATGGAAGTTACAAAGGTGGGCAGCTAGATAGCTGAAAGTATCAGTGATATACTTAACTTGTCTTTATGATGCTCAACAGTAAGTTTCCAAGTGGAAATTGGCAAATTTTGGGTGTGTTTCTTTAAATCGTGGCTCCCTAGCTGGGTTATTTAACAAATTAGCATGTTCTTAGATGCCCCCCCAGCCATGCCCCACCAGTCTCTATTGAGCTTTGACTCTGAAAAGGAGTATAGGAAAACTAGTTAAATGAAGGTTTCGTTTTCTTTTTAAGAAATTGAAAAAAGCTACCCCATATGATGTGTTATAAATATGTTCATTTAATCACTTAATCATTTAATCAAGATATTTTCCGTGTCTTGTCAAGTAAAATCACTGTATAGAACACCCCGCAAAAAAAATTAGAGAATAAACTCTGATTTTTGATTTGTTACAATACCATATTAGTTGTTGTAAACTGAATGTAAATCAGACTATTTGAATATGTGGTGTAAAATTCACAGTATAAAATGATTGGCAAGTGTCTTTGAAGTTATTAGCCATGTGTTAATTGGCCAAATAAATAGATTTGTAAAACTTTGAAGCTGTCTTGGATTAAAAAAAAAAATCTAGCCTTGTTCTTAAAGCCTGGTCTGGCATTTTTGTAAGGACTTATAAAGTAGTTGAAAATGAATACTCTTTGGGCAAAGGTTATTACATGGTCATTAAGGGAAAATGCTTGTTTTTTATTCTGGAATTCATCTTTTGTAAAAAAAAAAAAAAATTCTTCAGCTGGTCCTCAATTGGTTCTCTGTGCTCCTACCGTTCCTCTACCTTGTCTAGCTTCTATTTAGTCTTTCTCTACATGATCTTTCTCTTCACCTTCAAACTTACTAAGATTTCTTTTGTCTTAAACATTTGGTTGGTCTTACAGCCTTCTGTCTGTGGCTCAGTCTTTTTCTTCCTTTTGTTGCCAGATACCTGCTGCCTCTGCTGTTTGCCCACCCGTTTCCTTTATAACTCTGAAAACTGGCTTATGCCTCGGCTTGCTTTCTGGATTGCTGTTTTCTTGAAAGTGATTCCTTCT
Organism: Carollia perspicillata; assembly: GCA_004027735.1. Taxonomy (NCBI): domain Eukaryota; kingdom Metazoa; phylum Chordata; class Mammalia; order Chiroptera; family Phyllostomidae; genus Carollia; species Carollia perspicillata. The sequence goes on from PVKM010010413.1 coordinate 3,184, forward strand.
GGCAAAACAGTGGTTTTTGTTCAACTGCCACGCCACAGTGGTGTTCCATTACCCCTGGAAACCAGTCTCCTCTAATTTCCAGGACAATACTATCTTATATGTATACTCGTGGATCTCCATATATTGATGTTCTGATTGATTCTGGGCAGATGTGCTTCCTCTACCATGCGGTGTTGCCTGTTGTTGAACTGGGGATCGGACGCAGGGGTCTGAGTTTTTCCCTGCCTCTGTCCTTCTCTCCGTTAGCTCTCTATGGATCCTAGATTGAATATTCTTTCCTCATCAGTCAGAAAAGAATTGTCCAGAAAATCTCTAAGGTTCTCTTTCTAGTTTAAATATTCAATCATGTTAATATTTTAACAGCATCTCCCTGAGCCACATCAGTCTGTTGGGAGCTGACCCCACTTAATTTACCAAACTCTTTCTTCTTATGCCTCAGCATGCACCTTGTTCCAGGTAGGTTGGCTGTGTCCCTTCTGCTTCTTTCTGCTCCTCTCAGCCTTTGTTTATACGGGCTCTGAATATTTGCATTCCTCCTTTGTGCTTTTCTAATTTCTGTCCGCCCTTCAACATGCATTTCAAGCTTGTTTTCCTCATGAAGTCCTCCTGGACTACACTGGCTGCATCTCACTTGGTGTGCTTGTTACCTGGGGTTCTGCAGAACCCCCAGGAAGGTGTCTCCCCCTCAGAAGGGTTGGTTGAACACAGCTTAGCATTTTTTTAACTCTGTCTTTTTATCAAATAGAGAGTAAACTTTCTGAAAAGCAAGAAGCCTCTGACTGAATTCACTTACTGTCCCCCCAGTGCCCAGCGTACCTGTGAGTGGACCGTGTGTCATCGATGTAATGTTTTCACACGGTTCCTGGTTGAAAGGTAGACCGGCTAAAACAAGTGGTAGTATTGGCTTTGTTGTAGTTATTAAATAACCAAATTTTAATTTAGTTTTAATAATAGTCTAAGTCTTATAAGTCAAGTGGTATTTTAACTAGAAATAGTTTCTTTTTTTTTTTAAGGAGCTCTGAGGAGGAACTCGTCCATATTTACATATCCTCCCTCAGAGGTAACGTGTTTTTTGGATCAAGTTTCAGATGTGATCAACTACCTTTGTGAAATTAGATTTTTCATTTATTTTTTAAAAACATATGTTATTTATTGATTCTAGAGGGAGAGAAAAAGAAACATCAGTATGTTTTTCTACTTACTTATGTATTCATTGGTTGCTTCCGTGTGCCCTGACTGGGGATCGAACCTACAACTTTGTTGTATTGGAACTGTACTCTGACCAATGGATCTACCTGACCAGCGCAGATTTGTCACTTATTTTTAATGATATCTCTACATAAGGAAAATTTTTATAGTGTCTGATAGGATAATGGAAGTGAAATACTTTAAAACATTTTAAATTGTTCAAATGTAAGATTTATACATTTTTTTACAACTTACTGACTATTGTGTTTTCACTAAATAAGGGAGATTGACTAGTCTCTGGGTAGTGCCCTGCTGTGTCCCTTGGCTGGTACATACTTTACTTTAGCATTCACTAACAAATACTTAGGTGACGTATCATGGTAACAAATCCTTTTGTAACATATCATGGATATCCATAATCTGTTTTCTTTATCATCTGATTTGTGGCATATGTACATTATATAATATGGGTCTTCAAATTTGAGAAGTGTAACAGACAATATTACAAGCTGTTCTGTGAATTGGGCCAGCAGTATTGTTACATTAGAATTTAAACATCCCTATACTTCTTTTTATTTGACTTTTTGACTAATAGGAAATTAGGTTCTAAGATCTGCTTTTTTATTATTTTTTTATTGTATTTAGCTTGGAGAATTTTGTCCTTAAAGGAACCTTTAGGTTAATGATATAATAAGTAGTCATGCATTTTTGCATCTTTGTTTTTCAAATTACTCAGACTGCTATGGGGCATGTTTGATTTTGCCTTTCAAATTCAGTGTTGTGGGGTTCTATACAGACTATATTGTTTGCATTGTAACAACATGCTTTTAAGGGTAAACAGTGTATTAATTAAAAATGGGTTTTGCACATGTGCTCTTCAGGCTTCAGTCCGTTCTTCATTAGGGGTTTTGTGTCTGTATATAAGACAAGGGATAAAAGGTATGGGAAGGCTCGTTTTTTTTTTTTTTTTTTTTTTTAAGGAGAGTGTTGTATAGAAGAAATAGAAGGGGAGGTTTGTGGTCAGCTTGAACTGTTGAAAGGCTGAGGATCAATGCCGAAGTGGGTTATGGGCGTCTTAAGCTCTTTCTTTGGAGAGGATCCACTCGTCTCTATAAAAGCATTGGCATTTCATCTGTCTTTTAGAACACCCCACTTTCGGGGGGTGGAGAGAGAAAGATGAGCCTTTGTTTTGACCTTGAAGAATAGAAAAATTGAGGTGTTTTCTATTGTAGTGACTGAGTTAAGTTTAAGGGTTCAGTCACTTGTACATTTGTATATTATACTCTATGGTAGAGCCTTCAGTAAACAGAGCACTCTCAGGCTGTGCTGAAGAAAATTTTAACATTGTAGAATATAAATAACTGGGATTGATAGTGCCCTCATTTTAGTTTCTTTAGGTACAGGCCTATTTGATCATTTCAGGAGTTACATGCCTGTGATAATACAGTTAAATTATTTGGTTCTCTGAGTGTGGTTTTTGAGCCATTCACGATGTCATCAAAAGAGCTTCTGTTGAGACAAGCAAGCCCCAAGCTCATATGGAATCCCATCCAATTGTAATGAAGAATTGGAATTATCCTCTAAAACTTTACATATTTTTACTATAAATGGTACTAATTACTGTGCAGTAGCAGTAACTCGAGGTGCAAACTTCCAGATTGCATATTTTCTTCAAACCACAGCCTGGCACTCTTTTGGTTTGGCTCAGGGTTGTCACTACAGCCTACAAGCTGTTGCCTGCCCCTGTTCATATTTTACAGCTTCGAATGTCTTACCCTGTTGAATGTCAGAGAACTTACCCTTTCTTGATGAAATCCTTCCCCCACCTCCACTTCATATCCCCTGAGCAGGGTGTTCTATCTAGGGCGAGAGGCGTGCCGTTGATTTAGAACATAGTGGGACTTTTAGAAATTTACTTAAAGAACTTTTAGCTTGTTATTAATCATAGTTTTATACCCAGATAATGGTCTTGTGGGTAATTATGGCTCCTAACAATCTTAAGTGACCTTTCTCTGTTTAATTGTTGACAGTTTTCCTTGAGTAGTCTTCATAGGATTTGGGCACGAGAAAATAACTCTGATTTGTGATGCAGTGTACTGTGTATTGCACAGTACAAAGAGCTTTTGACTGCAACGCCTGGCGTGGCCTTGGGCAAGTCAGTTAACCTCTCTGAACTTCAATTTCCTATGTCTTCATCTGTAAAATGGGGATAATCCCTGCCCTATTCCCATCATGGGCTTGTTTAGTGTCTTAGGTATGAATCGTTTACATGAAAGGAAGCTATAAAGTTAGTCATAAAAGTTTATTACGATTATTATCATCCTGTGCAGGAGTTTTTCTATCGAGTATTATTCTACTCCACTTGAGGAAAAATATAAAACCAGAGAGGCAAAATAACTTGTTCACATCACATGACATCTAATTCATTGAACTTCAGCAGGAACGTGGGTGTCTTAATCCTTAGAGCAGTACCTGTTCAATAAATGGAGCTTTACCAAAAACTAGTTGCTGCACAGACAGCATAAATATGTAAAGTGAGGAATGTATCTTTTGATTCTCCACATAAAGAAGAGTTGTTAGAGTTTACCTTTTATGTTCATGTGAGAGTGTTTGAAAATCTTTCATGATTGGTTATGTGTTAGAAATAGACACAGGTTTCGAACACTATATCCTTGATTTCATTATCATTCTTTTCACTTTATCAAAGTTTCTTGGGTTGCTAGAGGAAGTTGTAACATTGCTCCCCTTTTATTAAGATTTATAACATTGCATTGTACTCACTGCGGATTTTTAGGTGAGGAGAGTTGACTCCTGAAGGTGAGAGAATAAAATTTGTGAGAACACCAATGGGAGTGTACACAGTTATAAATATGAGATTATGTATTTATTTCATTATTTTATCTTGGCATTTCCCAGTCCGGTTTCATAAAGTTGGTTTTCAGACTCTTAAGAACATTCCACTTAGGATTTGATTAAACTTGAGGCAATCTTTTTAATGTTGGTAGTATCTGGGTGCTCTGTCCTGTTGGATTTCTGGGTGTTTGTGTTTCTGTTCCCCTCAGTCATCCGTCTTGTCTTTCGGGGTGTTCTCCAGTTGTCCTGTCTTTGCAGTGCCCTTTCCCTCCGGCCCAGCTCAGGGCTGGGAAGGTGTTGCGCCTTTGCGCTCCAGTCAGAGCTTCTTCCCTTTGGACTGAGGTGGGGCAGAAGCATTTGCGTGTCCTGTTATGTTTCATTTTTTGGTTTTTAATACCTGAATTTTCAGTTGGGAGTGGGAGAGAGATTTTGTTTTGGGCACCTGTTGTCACCAAAGATCAGTGAAGGCCTGTGCTCTGGTTTCTGCTCTGACACAACTGCTTTGCAGTGCTACGTAAATCTCTTAAAATTTGAGCTGTTTTATTATCTATAAAACAGGAGAAATAGGGTCTGATGTTCCAAAACCTTTAAAATTCTTAAAATGGATGGATTTTTGTTCCATGTTTTAAAGAGCCAGTCCTCTGGTTGAAAAAATTAGTTCTAGGCACTAATTGATCCTTAGTTAGAAGGAATCTGAGATGATTTTAATCCATTTCTGCCATAGTCCTGGCAGATGATTGTCCAGCCTCTACTTGAACATTTGCTTTAAAATACAGGGGTAATTCATGTTTATGGTGGAAATATGGAAATGTCGCAAAATCACAAAAAATAAGTAAAAATCATTTATAATACCACATCTCAGAGAAAACCGCAGTTAAAATTTTGGTGTATGTAATTAAATGTGCTCCTTCTGAAATCAGACCGCCTGGGTTCGAATTCTGGGGCTCAGGCTGTGCCCCCGCTTACTATCCCTTGGTCAAGACTCAAGTTCTTCAGGTCAGTTTCTTCACCCATAAAATAGGATCAGTTACTGTTGTGAGTATGCACGCACAGATGATTGTGAGATTTAAATGAGGAGATACGTGTAAAGCATGTGGCACAGTTTCTGGCACACGGAAGGAGCTCAGTGTATGTTAGCTACTGTCATTAATGTCAGGTTGTCGGAACCGAGCGAGACACAGTGTTTTACATCTGCTCTTTGAGTATAACAGTATAATCTGAATGTTTGCCTGTATGACGGACTTCCTTTTATATTTAAAGACTTTAAGGGATTATGTGTAATTTTTATTTTTCCTTAATATTTTAAACATAAATTCTGAATTTTTTGTATCGAACATCTTTTGCCCTTAGGGTGACCAGGGATACTACATCTAAAGGTAACCCATTCCATCAGTAGAAATGTAATTGTTAGAAACTCTTCCCTTAAATTGAGACTCATCTGTTTTATTACATTAGTAAACATTGAAATGTCTACTGTTTGTGGTCGATGCCAAGCATTGTGTTAAATGTTGGGAAAATAAAGACAAGACATGGTTCTTGGTCTCAAGGAACCTAAAGTCTAGTAAGGGAGAAAGATAATAAGAAAGTTATGGTGAATACAGATGTATAGAGTACATTGGGTCTATGTAAGAGTAGCACTTGATTTAGACTGAGTGGTTAGGGAGACCTTGTCAGCAAAAGCAAAGCCTGGGTTGAGTTGAGAATCTTGTAGAGTCTTCTATGCCATACTGAAATGTTTAAACTCTTTTTTGAAGGCTTTGGGCAAATATAATTTCACTTAATGCCTTATCCTTTAGTGGGAAAGATTGAGGAATATAATAAAGGCAAATGATCATATGAGGTACCATAGTTGTAGAAGAAGATAGAGATCTAAATTCAGGTGGTGGAATGGGGACTGTGATGGTAGGGAAGGAAAGAGTGGGTTTGATTTATAATAAATAGCTGTTGGGGTAAATGAGACAGAGTGGGCAGTATTAAAGGACACAGCTGAATTCGGAGACCATATCTTTGGTATGGTCATAGTCACTAGAATGGAGGAGATCAGGGAAGGGTGAGGACCAGAGGTTGGATGGGTGCTCCACCTTGGCATTGAAGTCACCTAGATTAGGGTTGCCAGATTTAGCAAATTGAAATATAGTCTGTCCAGTTAAATGCAAATTTTAGATAAACAATGAATAAATATTTAGTATAAGTATTTCTCAGATATTACATGGGATATATTTATATTAAAAAATTACTCATTTATTTGAATTCAAATTTAATTGGGAGTTCTGTGTTTTATCAGGCAACATTAACCTAGATGAAGATACCCAGATGGTGGTGGATGTGAGGTAGGGGAGAAACTGAGCCAGGATCCAAATTGTCTTGATGATGGGGGAAAATATCTAGAAAGTTGGTAGGTGACTGTGACAAGGTTTGTTGGTGAGTAGCACATGAGTCATGAGCTGTAAGGAAGAGTGGGAAGAGCAGAAAAGTGGGATTTGGCCTCCTTGAGTCTTCTACTCATTATTCCTAATTCTCTCCTCTGTAATTCTTCAGAATAAGTTTGTTCTTTTACTTTAAAAATATTTGAGGACAAATCTAAAGTACTCCCTAGGTTTTTTTCCCCCCCAGAAAACTATCATACATTCAACCATTTCTTATAGGACATAATTTCAAGACATCTCACTGTGCTGGTTATTTGCTTCTGGATGCAATGGTGGTCAACACTCAGACATACCATTTTTAAATTTTTTCTCTCAATATCTTTGTACGTGAGGGTGTTATGGGAGACATTAAAAAATGGCATAAAGATGCCAGGCTTCAGGCGCACTGTATTTTCAGTGTTCATCTGATTACCAGGACTGTAAACCTGTCAAAGAATGTTAATTGGCATGTGTGTGCCTGTCTGTTTTTTTTAAGTTTCATTATAAATTTCAAACTTATACAAAAGTAGGGAGCTGATTGTAAATGAATCCCCATGTAGCTCTTACCCAGCTTCTGCTCAGTTTTATTTCATCCACACTCCTACCCATTTCCTGCCCAGGACCTCTCCATCATTGTGAAGCAGTCCCAGTTACCATCTCATTTCAGCATGACTACTCCTTCTTTTTCTCTTTTTTTTGCTACTCGTTTTCTTTTTTCTTAATTTTTAAAAAATTCTTCAATTATAGTTTACATTCAGTATTATTCTGTATTAGTTGCAAATGTACAGCAAAGCAGTTAGAAAATCATGCACTTTGCAGAGCGGTCCCCCCACTGCTTCAGGTACCCACCTGGCCCCATACATAGTTATCTCGATACTATTGGCAATATTACCTATGCTGTAATCTGCATCTCTGTGACTACCAATTTGTACTTCTTAATCCCTTCACCTTTTTCATCCAGCCCTCCAAACCCCCTGCCCTCTGACAACTGCCATTCTGTTCTCTGTATCTATGAGTCTGTTTCTGTTTTGTTTATTTTGTTCATTAGATTCCACATGTAAGTGAAATCGTATGGTATTTGCCTTTTTCTGTCTGACTTATTTCACTTAGCATAATAGCTTCTGTCACAGCATGACTTACTCTTAACTCATGTTGACTTTAAGAGCTGTGTGATAGGAAAACTATTCAGTTAAGAATCAGAAAACTCAAGTTTGAGTCTTAGTTTGCTGAAAGAAAAAGACGAATGAGTTAACCTGGGCAAGTCAAGCTGTCTGAGATTCCCTGGATTCCTAATATTTTGCAGAGTTTGTGTGTGGGTTAGGAGGGGACAGAACACTACCCGCTGTTTTCCCACAAAGATATGAGGTTGTTACATAAGAAGGCACTTTGTAAACTCTAAATTTAAAGTGAAAGCGTTTTATACAGGTAGGAGCTCATTGTTGTTAGTAGATGCTCCTTCTATAACTGCTAAGAGGTCATCTGCAGGATAATTAGTCTTAAAATTATTTGGAGGTTGACATTGCATGCAGTCCATAGTCCTGAAATCCCCTTTTCCCACCCCTGAGTCCTAATTGGCGCACTGTTATCTTCCCAGTGTGGCACCTTTCTGTTTGTCATGACTTCCGAAAGTTCACTGACAGCATGTCCCTCATCACATGTCGAAATTTTCCTATGTACCCTTGGATTAATTCACGTAGACTTGAATTCAGATAATGCAAGCGGGTTGTTAGGCTTTATTTAAGTTGATGGCTTTCAGTAGTCTTCAGATTTGAAGATCGTTTTATTTTCTGCTAGAACAAGAAGTAAAATTGAATCAAGTAGTTCTGCTTTTAATCTCTTGTTGGTATTAAACCATATACTCTAACTAGTGGTTCATAACCTTCCTCCTCTTCTTGACCTTAACATAGTTTTAAAAGCCTTAAAATATTTATTTAACATATTATCTTTAAAGTTTTTAGTTATTCTGAACTTTAAACTATTTTTATACTCTTCTATTAATTTGCCCATTGTATATAGCATATGTTTTTTTCTAAAATGTTCTTATGAATATTGAACTCAGAGGGGAGAGGAAGACCAAGTGGTATAGGCAAATTAGTTTCTTTAGATACGCCAGCTCTACCATATTGCTTAAGATTTTTGTTAAAAGTACAGATTTCCTGTTCCTGCTGAACACCTATGAGATCTAGAGGTATGGACAATGGGTTGCAGTTTTAAAGTATCTCCCCAGGTCATTTTGTCATAAAACTGGGTTTGTGAATCATGCTGCATGACACACAGGGAGACTAGTTTCTGGGTATTAGTTGGTAGGTCACAGCACAGTCATCTATACTACTGTGACAAACAGAAAAAAGACTAGATGAACTTTTAAAACCCTATTTTAAAAAAATATTGGAGGGCTTCCCTGGCTGGGTAGCTTAGTTGGTTGGAGTGTCATCCCGATACGCGAAGGTTGGGATTTCATCCAGACAGGGCACATATAAGAATCAACCAATTGAATGCATAAATAAGTGGAACAATAAAAATTGGTATCTCTCTTATCTTTCTCTCTCTCTGTTCCCCTTCCCCCCTCTCTCTCATCTCCTCCCTCTCTCTCTCTCAAATCAATAAATAAAAAATTAAAAAATATTGAAGAGCTGTAGAAATGGTGAGGGCTAGCTGAATTAAAATTCCTCTAGGAGACAGAGGAGCCCTTTTTTAGGTGAGAAGCAGATTGCTGATTCTGGACCCAGACTAAAGAAAAAGGGTGAACCAGTGGCTAACTGCAAGATACCTCTCACATAGTTCAGTTCCAGAATGGATTGAAATGATCAGCCGGCCTCTCATCCTTTTTGCCCAGTAGAGTAAATGGAGAACTCTCACCAGGAAGACATATTCTGGAGGGTTTTTTTTTTTAAGTATATTTTATTGATGATGCTATTATAGTCTTCCCAATTTTTTTCCGCTCTGCCTGGTCCCTCCTTCCCTCCAGCAATCCCCACCCCTTAGTTCATGTCCATGGGTGGTACATATAAATTCTTTGGCTTCTCCATTTCCTATACTGTTCTCAACATTCCCCTGTCTATTTTGTACCTACCAATTATGCTTCTTAATCCCTGCACCTTTTCACCCATTTTCCTCATTCCCCCTCCCAGCTGATAACCCTCCAAATGATCACCATGTCTATGATTCTCTTCTGTTCTGCTTGTTTGTTTAGTTTTTGTCATTTTAGATTCAATTGTTGATAGTTGTTAATTTATTGCCATTTTAACGTTCACAGTTTTTGATCTTCTTTTTCTTAAATAAGCCCCTTTAACATTTCATATAATAATGGCTTGGTGATGATGAACTCCTTTAGTTTTACCTTGTTCAGGAAGCACTTTACCTGCCCTTCCATTCTAAATGATAGCTTTGCTGGGTAGAGTAATCTAGGTTGTAGGTCCTTGCTTTTCATCACTTTGAATACTTCTTGTCAATCCCTTCTAGCCTGCAGAGTTTTTTTTTAGAAATCAGTGATAGTCTGATGGGAACTCCTTTGTAGGTAATTATTTCCTTTTCTTTTGCTGCTTTTAAGATTCTTTCTTTATCTTTAACCTTTGGCATTTTAATTATGATGTGTCTTAGTATGGTCCTCTTTGGGTCCAACTTGTTTGGTACTCTCTGTCCTTCCTGGAATTGTATGTCTATTTCCTTCACCAAAGTAGGGAAGTTTTCTTTCATTAGTTTTTCAGGTAAGTTTTCAATTTCTTGCTGTTCCTTTTCTCCTTCTGGCATCCCTATGATTTGGATATTGGTGCATTTGGAGATGTCCCAGAGTCGTCTTATTCTCTACTCACTTTTTTGAATTCCTTTTTCTTCTTGCTCTTCTGATTGAATGCTTTTTTCTTCCTTATGTTCCAAATCATTGCTTTGATTCTTGGCTTCATTCCCTCCATTGTTGGTTCCCTGTAGATTTTTCTTTATTTCAATTAACATTACCTTTGTTTCTTCCTGGGTCTTTTTTATGCTGTTGAAGTACCCAGTGAATTCCTTGGGCATCCTGATTACTAGTGTTTTGAACTCCGCATCTGATAGGTTGCTTATCTCCATTTCATTCTTTTTCTGGAGTTTTGTTCTGTCCATTCATTTGGGCCATATTTCTTCGTCTCCTCATTTTGGGAGCCCCTTGTGTTTCTTTCTATGTATCATGTAGAGCATCTTTGACTCCCTGTCTTAGTAGCGTGGATGATTGTAGAAAAGCACACCTGTAAGTTGTATAGGGTAGAGCCTTAGGTAATCACTGGGGTGGGGCAACCCGTGTCTCTGTGTGGGGGGGGCTTGGAGAGGGGACATTGTTGCTTCCTGGCCTCTGGAATTTTGCCTGGGAGGGAGCTGTCTCCTGTCACTTGCCCTGTAGCGAGTCACTTCAGTTTCTCCCTGTATGGCACTGGTGCCCTTCCAGCTGTTGCCCTAGTGCTAAATCTCAAAGGGGATGAGTCTGCATTAGTCTTGAGTCCATTTTGGGCCCTTTAAGAGGAGTCTTTTGAGAATCCCACAGTTTCTTTTGCTACCCTCTGTTTTTTGTTTTTTTTTTTAAAGATTTTATTTATTTACCTTTAGAGACAGGGGAAGGGAGAGAAACACCAGTCTGTTGCCTTTTTCATGCATCCAACTGGGGGCCTGGTCTGCAACCCAGTCACGTGCCCTGACTGGGAATTTAACCAGTGACCTTTCAGTTCACAGGCTGGCACTCAGTCCACTGAGCCACACCAGCCAGGGCCCCAGTGGTTTTTACAGACAGAAGTTTTGAGGACTTCTCTTCCTGGCACTGGAACCCTGGGCTGGGTGATCTGGTCTGGGATCCCTTGCTCCCGAGGTATCCCTCACAATTTTTGTTCACCACACCTGACTGTGGGACCTCCTATTCCACCTCTCTGCTCCTCTCCATGCATCTCCGTGCCTCTCCACACCTCTTTGAATGTCTCCACATTTCCACACCACCTATCTGTCTGGATGAAGGTGGCTTCTTTAAATCCTTGGTGGTCGAACTTCCAAACAGCTCGATATTCTGATGAATCTGGGTGATATTTGTTCGGTGGTAATTTTTGCTGTAGTTGTGCGAGAAGGTGAAGCATGTGTATCTACACCTCTGTCCTGACCGGAAGTCCCACTATTCTTTATTCTAAAAAAGTGGGAAAACTGGTCAATTTAATGTATACTGTTTACATTCCAATAGAGCAGGGATTATGTTTCTTTAGTTTGCTGCTTTACTCCCAGGGCTCATTACAGTGCCTGGCACATTAAATACGAAACCCACAGTATCCGAAATTAATTATTCACTGGATAGATTCAGTAGCAGGTTATACACCACAAAAGACTAGATTAAGGAACCTGTGGACAAGTCAATAGGAAATACTCAATTTGTAACACAGGAAGATGAAAGAAAGGAAAAGATACAACAAAACCTGAGATGTGGGGCACTAAAAAGTCAAATAATGTGTCATTGGAGACCCAGAAACAGGAGAGTAGTGTGGATGCACACATTTGAAGTAATAGTGTTAAGAAATTTTCCAAAACTGATGAAAGACTTGAACCCAGAGATTCAAATGGTTTAGCAAAGCCCAGAAGGATAAATAGAAAGGAAGGTACACTTATACATATGTTAATTGAACTGTTGAAACTAGAGACAATGAGAAACTCTTAACAGCAACCAGAAGGAAAAAGAAAGATACATCACTTTCAAAGTGACAATAATATAACTGGCGACTGCCTTTTGAACACAGTGGCTGAAACTGGGAAATAATGGAAAGGCATTTTTAAAGTGTTGCAAGAAAAAACTGCCCAGTTAGAATTCTGTTCCCAGCAGAAATATCTTTCAGAAATAAAGATGTTTTTAGACAAAATCTGAGGGATTTAATCACCAGCAGGTCCCTATTATAAGAATTACCAAAGGAAGTTCTTTAAGAAGGGACATGTCTCAAGTGTAAGGATAAAATTTTTAAAAAAGATTTTATGTATTTGTTTATAGAGAGAGGGACGGGAGGGAGGAAGGGAAAGAAACATAGATGTGAGAGAGAAACATCAATCTGTCGCCTCTTGTATGCACCTCAACCAGGGACCAAACCCGCGCAGCCCAGGCACGTGCCCTGAACTGGAATCGAGCAGGCAGTTTGCTTTGTGGGGTGACGCCCAGCCACCTGAGCCACACTGGTCAGGCCTGTTGAAACTTTTTAAGAACTTCACTGTAGGAATTTTATTTTTTATAGTAGCATAAGAGAATTTCTACAGCTTTATTAAGGTAAACTTGCCATATAAGAAATAAATGGCATGTATTTAAAAGGTACAATTTGATGAGTTTTGATATACTTATAAGCCTGTGATAACATTACCACAATCAAGGCAATGAACAAACTGCATTTTCGGACCATAAGACGCACCTAGGTTTTAGAGGAGGAAAATAGGCTTAAAAAATTAGAAGCAAAAAATGTGGTAAAAGATTTAATGACATAAATAACACAATATTTCACCAAGGTAAATGTAAACAGAACTCAATAGCAGCATTAACAACCATTATTCCTCCCAAATGGGGGGTGGGGGTGGGGTGGGTGCATCTTATAGTCTGAAAAAATACCGTATCCTCCAAAGAAGTTTCCTTCAGTCCTCATAATCCACAGGTACCTTCGTCCCATCCTCAGGAACTGTTTTACTCAGTCTGTATATCAGCATTTGTTTTTTCCATCCACTTGTTGGTATTTGGGTTGCTCCAAATTTTAGCTACTACAAATAAAGCTGTTGTGAAGATTCATATATATCACTTTGGATATATACTGTTTCTGGAGTAAATACAAAGGACTGGAATGGCTGGGTCATATGGTGGGTGTGTATTTAACTTTTTTTTGCGGGGGGGTGGGTAGCTTAGGTGCATTTATTCCTGTACAGATCATTGCAAAACCAAGTCTTGGGTAGTCATCACCCCAACCCCCTACATCAGTGTGCAGTGGCTTGCTGCTGGCCTTCTCTTCCTTTCCCTGACCCCTCCTCTCACTCCACAGCCCTTTCCAGGAAGCTTTTTAGTTTTCCCATACAGGCTCTGGAAGAGCAGTAGGTAAACCTGGCTCAGTGAAGCCCAGTAATAAAGTGCCTGATGTGGAGTGAGGGGATAGACCCCATGTGACACTGCTCTCTTGGCCCCCTAAGGCTTTCCCAGGCCCAGCTGGGGTGAGACCTTTGGGTGATTCCAGTAGCTGCAGAAACCCCAATTTGGATGGGATCCTCCCTTTGTAAGTCCCAAAGGGACTTACAGCAGGTGGAAAGCCTCACTGCTGGATGGCAGGAAAAGGGCTTTGGCTCTTTAAGAGCCAAGCTAATGGCAGCTGGGTGTATTGACTAAGAAAACAGCTAAAAAGTTGTCATGTTTCTGTCAGAGTTCCCCAAACCCTGGGGAGTTTGTGCAAAAATAACCCTCAAGTTTCCAGGGAGAGGTGGGAAAGTGAACACTGGATCCCCAGAGAGCTGGGCGCCCCCAGTGAGGTGGTTGCTGGAGGGTCCAGTCTTAGGACAGACCCAAGACAGTCGGTCGTAGGGAGGTGGGGGAGGGTCTCAGACTTTGCATTAGAACCCAACACAGACAGAACGATGCCAGGAGACAGGGCAAGGACTTTATGTAGGGCAGAGCTAAGACACGGATTCTGGCCTCCCACCTGCCCCATGCCACCTCTCTTTCTGGCTTTGGTAAGTGAGGGGGCAACAAAGTTCCCAGCTCCTGAGGACAGGACCCCATTGTCCCGGTTAATAGGGAGTGATTTCAGGTTTATCCTGGGAATCTGAATCAAGTCCTCATTTCCCTGGGGGACCAAGAACATAGGTCTGTGCCCTTTAGACCCCCAAGTCGGCCTCAGAGGCCACCTGTTGAAGAAGCTGCCAATCACTGTTTTCCAAGTGATTGTAGCCTTGTACAGTAGTATATGAGAATTTCAGTTGTTCCACCTCCTTGCCAGCACTTATTTTTCTTTAAAAAATTTTTAATTATATCCACCTAGTGGGTGTGAAGTGGGATGTCATTATGATTTTGATTTGCATTTCCCTAAGGACTAATGATACTGAGCGTCTTTTCATGTGCTTGTCTGCCATCTGAATGTTTTCTTTGGTGAAGTGTGAATTCAGATCTTTTGCCTATGTTGTAAAAATTGTTTTTTTAAACATGAGTTTTGGGAGTTTATTATATATGCTGGATACAAGTTCTCTATGAGATGTGATTTGCAAATATTTTCTCCCAGTTTCTGGCTTTTTATGTTTTCTTCTCCAAGTCTTTTGAAGGCAGATGTTCTTAATTTTGCTGAAGCCCAACTTATCAATTTTTTTAAAAAAGGGATAATGTTATTGATTGTATATCTAAGAAACTTTTGTCTAACACAGATTCACAAAGATTTTTGTCTTATATTTTCTTCTAGAAACTTTATTTTAGGTTTTACAACTTAGGTCTTCGATTTACTTTTAGTTAATTTTTGTACCTGGTGAGATTCTATATGTCTGAGTCGTTTTGCCAGTTCACACAGTCTTTTTTTTAAAAAAAATATTTTATTTATTTATTTTTAGAGAGAGAGTAAGAGAAAGACAAAGAGAGGGAGAGAAACATCAATGTGTAGTTGCCTCCTGCACACCCCTCACTCCCAGTGACCTGGCCTGCAACCCAGGCATGTGCCCCGACAGGGAATCAAACTGGACACCCCCCCGCCCCCCGCTGCCGGTTCACAGGCCTGTTCTCAATCCATTGAGCCACACCAGCCAGGGCCAGTTCACACAGTCTTGATTATTATAGCCTAATTTTTTATAGTAAAATCTGAAGTCAGGTATTATAAATTCTCCAAATTTGTTCTTTCTCAAGGTTGTTTTAGCTAGTGTAGATCCTTTGCACATCCATGTACAGTTTGGGATCAGTTTGTCCATTTCTATAGCCTTTTCTGAGAGGAATTGTGTTGAACTATAGATTAATTTTGGGAGGATTGCTACTTTAACAGATACTTAAAAAATTTTTTAAAGATTTATTTATTTATTTATTTATTTACAGAGCAGGGGTGGAGGGAGGGAGAAAGAGAAGGAGAGAAACATTGATGCAGGAGAGATACATTGATTGATTACCTCTCGCATGCCCCCTAACCAGGGACCTGGCTTGCAGCCCAGGCATGTGCCCTGACTGGGAATTGAACCACTGATCTTTTGGTTTGCAGGTAGGCACACAATCTACCTACCACACCAGCCATGGCTACAGGTATTTTATTTTTAAATCAACTTAAAAACAAATTTTAAAAAAGACTTTATTTACTTACTTTTACAGAGAGGGCGAGAGAGGGAGAGAAGCATTGATGTATGAGAGATACAATGATTAGTTGTCTCTCATATGCCCCCAACTGGGAACCTGGCTTGCAACCCAGGCATGTGCCCTGACAAGGAATTGAACCTGAGACCTTTCATTCTGCAGGCCGGCACTCAGTCCACTGAGCCACACCAGCCAGGGCTTCTAACAGATATTTTTAAATTTCAGCTTCTGATTATTGCTAATATATAGAAATACATTGATTTTTGTTTGTTGATCTTGTTTGTTTTTTTAGTGAGGCCATAAGTGGGGTTTTGTTGTTATTGTTATTTGTTTTTAATGATAATCTTGATTGTATCTCACAGAAATCAGCTAAATATATTTGACAGTCTGGTTCTCTGCTTGCCCTGTAGAAACTAGAATACATGTAAGGAGCCTTTCAGTTATTAGATTGTAAAAAATTGGTTAAGGTGATGCTGGCAGGAACAAGAAGGTAACCGGGAAGAATCAAGCCCTTTGTCCCTTCTCCAGTCTTACAGTACCTCCTTGGTGTACCCTCAGCAGAGCCTTAACAAGGAGCCACCTGGCAAAGGAGAAGTGTAGTTTGCACAGCAGCCCCAACATTAGAAAATAAAGTACAAAAGGATAGGTGTGAACATGAGGGAGAGCAACTTAGCAGTTGGCACGGCCTACTACTTTGGCTACTCAGTGGCCTTGCATGCCTCTATACAGGTATTTGATCTTGTGTACAGAAGGCAAATAGTCTATGCTTTTGCCTAAGAAAATGGAAGTCTTCTTTGTAAAAATGAAGATGTCATTCATCTCCTCCCACAACTAAGAGCCAAGGTCCAATATTCATTGAATCCATCTCTGGGTGACATTCCCACTGTCCACTTCTAGGCTATGTTAATTATGCCTCAAATTCATAGTCCCATATGACTAGCCTGCTACCTAAAGACTAAGTTGTAAAGTTAACCTTTACTAATACATTTGTATAACATATTGAGTAGAGAGAAGAAATTGGTTTGAACACTCACCTGAAATTTTCTAAAGTAAGCAAAGAAGAAAACATGTATCACTGCTGTAGACTTTGTTTTGGTTAACTAGTTGAGAGATTTTAGTTTATAACTACTTTCTTCTACCCATTCCATTTTCCTTCAGGACCTTGGCTGGTGGGATAACCCAAACCTTTGTTAGTGAGGAATATGAATTCTCAGTAGTCTTGCTCTGTGTTGTTTCCAAGAACTTTTTTACTATTGCACATGTGTAAGAGATATTTCAGAGAATCCTCAGGGTTTCAGACAGTCCTCCCTGTCTCCTTATGTAGCAGTAGTTCAGTGTCTCCTAGGTAACCCCCATATGAATTACATCAGCTTGTCGAATGCCCCCCACCCCTGCTTGTTGATTTAGTACAGTGTTAAACAAATTTATTTTAATTTGTTGGTTTTAGAGAGGGGAAGGGTTGGGGAGTGGGGCAGGGGAGAGGGAGAATGAGAGAGAAGGAAAGAAAGAGGAACACTGATTTGTTGTCCCGTTTATTCATGCATTCATTGCTTGATTCTTATATGTGCCCTGACTGGGGATCAAACCCGCAACCTTGGTGTATGGGACGGCACTCTAACCAACTGAGCTACTGGGCTGGGGCTGGTGCAGTGGTTTTTAGCTGAGGGTAGTTTTGTCTCAGGGCACACTTGGCAGTATCTAGAGGTATTTTTAATTCACATGACTTCGTGGGGTAATGCTTCCGGCGTGTAGTGGGTAGAAGTCAGGAGTGCTGCCAAGCATCCTGCAATGCACAGAACAGCCCCCAACAGTAAAGAATTATCCTGTCCAAGATGTCAGTAGTGCTGAGGTTGAAAATCTCGATTTAATGGCACAAGGCCCATGTGATCAGGAAACAGTTTTAGCTTCCAATTCAGTGAACTGTGGTGAAATCATTCTTTCGTTGGGAACTAAGACCTCAGATTCAGCAGATATCAAAGTTGTAGGTATTAGAAGCAAAGATTATGCTAATGGGGTTTTTAGGGAAAATAAGGAGAGAAACCACTTCTATTTATACCCCTTGATTCTCAGACAGTTGTATTCTCGCTATGAGAAAAAACAGTAATGTATAGTGATTGTTGATTCAAAGCATATATTTGAGGATTTGGTCTCCAGCTAGCACTGCCACCGAGTCTTCAGCAGGCCATTCTATTATTCTATTAGACCAGCCGCTTCCGGGGGACAGGGTATTTGGTAAGACCAGTGAATCCCAAGGTCCATAGCCCATTCCTGCACTACTTTTGCTGTGAAAGGAGTTCTTTGTTTCATTTTGCTTAAAGGGGGGACTATTGGCTCACATATCTAATTTTACTTCCTTATATTCTTAAATTGTTGTCTACTTATGGACCAAAGAGCATTTAAACCTCTACAATTTTATATGTATGTTAGTTTTTAGATAAATTGAAGATGAATGTGTTATGTAAAGTGTATATTTTATAATATCAACTGATTATTTTCCTGATTGACTATCATGGAATTATTTTGGCATGGGGAAGAAATAGTTAAAAGTGGGTCATCTCACTGTGAAGTCTATAGGACTTAAGCACACAAGCTAAATTTCTGTTGGCTTTATCTTCTTCATGATGATTCCAAGTTTAATTTGATCTGTATCTTTTTTAATGAATGGATTTTTTTCAGTAAGCCTCATAGTAACAAATGGCTGGTAGTACATGACTAAATAGGTCAGGCTTCTGGCTTGAACTAAGTTGTAAACTAAGCACAGTGTCAGGTGCTTGAACTGTGTTATATGAAAAGCCTCTTCCTTGTGATACATTTAGATTGTTTCAAATGTCATGCTACAACTAGCACATGGAGTCTTTGCCATTCAAAAACTGTTTTCTCTGCCTCAGGAAGGAAGTAAAGCCTGGACTGGAATCTTCCCTGACTGTGACTTCTGCAGCTCTTAATTTATTAAAATTTACAATTTGTGAATTGTGCTAGTATATTTTGTTAATATGTTCTTGAAAATTTGAATCCCAGAGATAAACATCATAGACATTTAGCTGTACCTACTTGGATTCTACTATATGGATATTTATTTTCATTTTTAACATCAACTTTGTTGTTTTTTCACATAGCTAGAAAAAGATGATTCAGAAATTTGATTGATGGCTTTTAAAAAATTTTGCTAGGAAAATAATTTTCACAATTGAGTGTAATTTAAATATTAGCTAAAATGATAACCTGGGGGCAAATTGTTTTGGTAAGTAAAATGACCTGGAGCTCTGGGGCTGTCAGTGTCACTTATATACTTTTAAAATTTTTGACCAATTTAGCCCTGGCTGGTGTAGCTCAGTGGATTGAGCATGGATATGTGAAGCAAGGGGTCCCAGGTTTGATTATTCCTAGTCAGGGCAAATGCCTGGGTTGCAGGCCAGGTCCCCAGTAGGGGACACATGAGAGGCAACCGTGCATTGATGTTTCTCTCTCTCTCTTTCTCCCTCCCTTCCCTTCTCTCTAAAAATAAATAAATAAAATCTTTTAAAAAAAGATTAAATAAATTAATTAAAAATTTTTTGACTAATTTAAAGCTTACAGAAAAGTTACAACAATATAAAAGCTCCTTATATTCTTTAGCTAGGTTTACTAGTTATTTATATTTTGCTCCATTTGTTTCATGTTTTATTATTTGTTCTCTCTCCATCCCTCTCCTTTCATCTCCCTTTGTCCCGCCTTTCCCTCCTCTCTTCTCCCTACCAGTTTGTTTGCACATGGAGATGGTTTTTGATAATAAGTTGTAGCCATCGCGTTCCTAAGTACTCCTGAATATGTCAGGGTATCTTAATGAGGAAGGGCCTCTCTTAGCTACAGTACAATTATTGAAGTCAGGACTTTTAATATTGGTAACAATACTATTCTCTTTAACACATAGTCCATATTCAAAGTTCATCAGTAGCATTGTCCAAATAATTCACAGACTTTAAACATCTTTTTTTTTTAACCAACTTGTGTTATTCCAGTAGTGATTTTTGAAGTGGCCCTTTTTTTTCTTTCTTTCTCTTTTGGGTTTCATATGTGGGAATTGATCAGTATTCAACACTGTAAACTCTGCATAAATCACCAATGAATGCTTAGGCACGTGTAGCTTCAGGCTGAGTTGTGTGCCAGGCTCCAACACTTAAGCATGCTTTGTGTAGTCTTTTTGGAATATGATTTTACTTAAATTTTTTTTAGAAAAAGATTTTTAAAGTGTAAACAGACATGGCTTTATTATGTAATATAATGCATTATTTGCATCTTTTTTTTAAGATAAAACATGAGACTTAAGAGTCAGAATCAGGCCAAATTTCCTTAAGGTAGGGGAAGTATCTTCTAGATTAGGCCGGTGAGGTCTAGGCATTTGGCTGTTCTTAAAAAAATTTAATGTTTGAAGTTCTTGGATCAACAGTTTTAGGGAAAATCATCACAATTTTAATATAATAATAAAACATAGTAATTATATTCACATTGGCGAGAGGAATGATACTATATGTAATATTTCATCAACGTATCTCTGTCAGCTCAGTAACGGATACCTTTAATTTAGTGTAGATCAACTTCTATAGCTAGGTTTTTATTTCTTTTTATTTCTATTAAATGAGAAAATCATAGCTCATGATTATTAGTTGTCAGGAGTAGCAGCAAGTGTTTGGCTTTGGAAATTTGCATTGAACGTGAACTAAATATTGTGGAGATAGTATTTCAGAATAATATTTCAGGAACCACTTTTTAATGCATTGTCAGATGCTAAATTGATGTACATCTTAAAAGCAAGAGCTGGATGATTGAATGTTCCAACTTGACAAGGCAGTGGCAAGTAGCAAGATTTTTCTTTCCTCTTCTCTGGTGTGTTTTTCTGCCTGTGTGCATGTGTGCATGTTAGAGAAGGAGGGAAGGAGGGAGAAAGCGATTGCATATCCATAGCTTTCTTTTGAGGGAGGATATTTCTTTTCAAAATTACTAATTATCTAATTTTTAAAAGATTGCAGTTGTAGATGAAGCTCTCTGCACACTCGTCCCTGATCCAGTTCTGTGGAGTGTTTACTACTCCTATTCTCAAGTTGGTTTGTACTCTTTCTGCCTTGTTTTATCCTTTTGTTATATATGTGTGTGTCCATAAAATAATTACAGTTTAGCCTTTTACATAAAGAGTATACTGTAAATATTCTTCTCTACATTTGCTTTTTAAACCTATTACATTCTCATATTTGATTACTGTTTACACATGCACATTTAGTGGATTCAGTTTCACTGCATGTATAATATTCCCTTGTATAAATGTCAGTTTATGTGTCTCTGCTATCGAGGAACACTTAGCTTGCCATATTTTGCTCTGTAAGATGTGCTCTTGTATATAATGCGCACCCATGTTTTTTTCCCAAACTTTTAAGACAGAAATTTTCGTTTTAATTTTTTGATTCAGTTTTTAATTTATTTATATTTAGATACTTGTTTTTTTGTATTATAAAGGAATTTTAGCATTTATTTTTAACATATTAACCATAATATGTTAAACCATAAAATATAAGACATTTTATGTAACAGATAATTACAAATCACAAAAACAGATACAAAGTATTTCAGGTACTACCGATGTATAATGCACATCCTTGTTTTCCCCTCAAATGTTTGGGCAAAAAAGTGTGTATTGTACATGGCAAAATATGGGTATTTCCAGGTTTTTTCCTATTTTCTTTTACAAACAGTGCTTCAGGAAGCCTATATTTGCATGTATTGTCTAATACAGGGGTGTCAGACTCATTTTCACCGGGAGTGCTAATACATTCTTACACACATCTCTCGTGCATGTGTGGGACTTTAAGACTATATGAGGTCTGTCTGAAAAAGTCCAGCATTGTTAACATAATGAGAACAGTTTGTGCGACGTTGGTGTCACCTGGCAGCCAAGGAGAGTGGACCAGAATGTGCATGCATGAACAGTGACCACTTCACTGTATCAGTGGAGGTGGTAGACACCCCTGAGTGAGCATGTGTACTATGTGGCTGTTGCATTCAAAATGACTGAGCGAGTGGAGTAACGATCTGCATCAAATTTTGCATTAAGCTTGACCATTCCTATTCAGATGGTTCAGAAAGCTTTCAGGGACAATGCAGTGAGTGCAGAGTAAATACAATTGTGGCACAAATGCTTCAGAGGTGGTTGAGAATCTGTTGAAAGTGGTCCATGTTCTGGCAGGCCTGCAACAAGCAGAACACCCGAGAATGTTGAACATGTATGGGCTGCAATCAACAAAGATCAGCAACTGACAGTGTGAGACCAGAGGCTGATCTGGGGATTCCAAAAACTACTGTGTCCGAGATTTTGAGACAGGATCTTGGCGTAAAACATGTGGTGGCAACATTCATTCTGTGGCTTCTGCTACCAGAGCAGAAGGAGCAGTGTGCTACAGTGGCTAATGACTTGATTCAGACTGCTAACAGTGAACCAGATTTCCTCCAGAAGGTCATAACTGGAGGTGAGTGGTGGATCTACAGCTATGATCCGGAAACGAAGGCTCAGTCATCCCAATGGAAGTTGTCTCGTTTTCCACTCCCAAAGAAGGCACCACAAAGTTGCAAGATCTAGACCATATTAACTGTGTTTCTTGATAGTGAATCACAATTGTGATGGACTCGTTGTCCATCACGAGTACGCTCCTTCAGGCCAAACAATTAAGGAGTACTACGTCAGTGTTCTTTGTTGGTTGAGAGGTGCAATGTGATGAAAGTGGCCAAAGCTATGGGCAACGGGCGATTGGCAGCTTCACCATGACAACATGCTCACTCATGTGTCCCGTCTCGTGCAGCGGTTTTTGGCAAAACGTCAAATCATCCAGGTGACTCAACCCCTCTACAGCCCAGATTTGGCAACCTGAGACTCCTGGCTTTTCCTAAAACTAAAATCACCTTTGAAAGGGAAGAAATTTCAGACTATTGATGAGATTCAGGAAAATAAGATGGGGCAGCTGATGGTGATCCCAACAAAGGATTTTGCAGAATGTCTTGAACAGTGGAAGAGAAGCTGGGAGAAATCTGTCAGGTTTCTAGGCGCCTACTTTGAAGGGGACTGAGGCATCATTGTCCTGTGTAGCATGTTTCTTGTATCTTGTATTTCTTCAGTAAATGCCTCTATTTTTCCACATTACATGGCTGGATACTTTCCAGACAGACCTCGTATATCCTGGAAGAGAAGGATGTTGGCTTTTTCAGCTTTATTAGGTAATCCAAATTGTTTTGTTTTTTAAGTGATCAAACCAGTTGACACTCCCACCAGCAATATATACGTATTTCTGTTGCTCTGGGTTCTTGTTAATGTTTTATATTGTCTGTCTTTTTAATTTTTTAGCTATCTGGTGGGTAAGAAATGGTATATAACCTTGTAATTTGAATCTGTATTTCCTTTACTACCAGTCAGGTTCAGCTTCTTTTCAGATATTCACAAACTGTTTCTTATTGTGTGAAATATCTATATATATCTATATATCTCTATCTGTGTATATATTTGCTTATTTTCCTATGTGGCTTGTTTGACTTCCTCAGGCTGGAGCTCAGAGGGAATGATGAGTCTGAGCAGGCGAGTTGGTGTGTGGGTTCTTTAAGAGGAACTGCTTGGGGCTCTAGAAGTTTCTTCCACTGACTTAGTCCCGGCTGGTTTTTGCAGCCAAAAGTTGTGGGGACTTATCTTCCTGGCACTGGAACCTTGGGCCTCGGGATCTGTTATGGGGCTGGGCGGGACTCCTCGCTTCCAAGATAATCCCTTCTGAATTTTTATCCACCACCCGTGGGTGTGGGACCAGCCCATTCTGTGTCTGTGCACCTCCTTGTAGTCTGGATGGATGTGGTTTCTTTAATTCTGTAGTTGTTAGACTTGCATTCAACTCGATTTCTGAAGGTTCTGAGAGATGGTTCTTTCATATTTTAGTTGTAATTTTGATGTGGTTGTGTGAGGAGGTGAGCCATGTCTGCTTACGCCACCATCTTGGTCAGTAGTCTATGGTTTATGTTTAATTGTTGATATTTATATGTGTAGCAAATATACTTTATGATTTGAATAGAATTTTTGACTCTTATGTATCCTTTAGTGATTGAAGTCCTTAATTCTAATGTTGATGAATTTATCAGAATGTTATGATTTGTGTTTATTTTTACTTTTATTTTTATTTTTGGTGTTTGTTGTTTTCTTACTTCCTTGATGTCATTAAGATATTCCCCCATTCTAAAAGGTTTTTTTTTAAAGCTTTCACTTTCACACTGAAGTCTCTGATACACATAGTCTTTTATGTGTAAGGGTCCACTTTTACTTTTTTTCCGTGTGGCAACAAGTAGCTGATTGTTCCAGCCTGTGTATTGAGTAGTCCATTCTTCTCCCTGTGATCTGCAGTGCCTGCTCAGTTGAAAATTAGGTTTCCTTGGGATTAGTTTCTGGGCTCTGTGTTTTGCTATCTGTCCTGGTCCCAGTAATCCACTTGATTATTTATCTTAATCACTATAGCTCTTAATAAGTCTTAATATCAAGTATGGTAAATCCCCTAACCTTTTTCTTCAGGAGAAGTCATGGCATGCTTTTTTCACCTTGGTTTTAGAATCTGCTTTTGATTTTCATGAAAAATGGTGGTAGGATTTTGAATGGCATTGCATTGAGTCTTTGGATCAAGTTGAGGTGAATTAATTAACATCATTTTGATATTGAGACTTCCTGTTTAAGAATTTAATATAGCTAACTATTTTATCTTTCAGAAATGTATTTCAATTTTATAACTTCTCATTATATAAATAACTGTATAAGTTATTTATTGTGTACATCCAATGTCACAATTTTTCTTAGAATTTTTTTATATTGGTGAATTTGTTACTTTTTTTTGTAGATGTGTCAATTTTGGAATGTGTGTGTGTTTTATTAGGCACATAGAAGTTTAAAATGACATCTTCTATCCTGGCTGGTGTGGCTTAGTGGTTGAGTGTTGGCCTGCAAACCAAAGGGTCACTGATTTGATTCCCTGTTAGGGCACATGCCTGGGTTGCAGGCCAGGTCCTCAGTAGGGGGTGTGCAAGAGGCAACCACACATTGATGTTTCTCTCCCTCTCTTTCTCCTTGCCTTCCCCTCTCTAAAAATAAATAAATAAAATCTAAAAAAATAAAATGTTATCTTCCAAGTGATTTGATTCTTTTTAAAAAATGTTTATTTATTTATTTTTAGAGAGGGGAAGGGAGGGAGAAAGGGAGGGGAGAGAAACTTGGATTGCTTGCCTCTTGTAGCGGGCACTAAACCCACCACCCACACGTGTGCCCTGACCAGTAATCAAAGCGGCAACCTTTTCACTGTGCGGGATGATACCTATCCAACTGGGCCATACCAGTCAGGGCCCAGCTGTGTTGATTCTTGTGTCATGATGTAGTGATCTTCTTCATTTCTAGTGCTTTTTGACTAAGCATGTTCCACTTTTCTTTTGTTTCATATATGCTTGGTAGATCTTTTCCCATTCTTTGGCCGTCAATCTTTCTGTGCCCTTATGTTAGTCTATTTCTGATAAACAGCACATATGTAACCAGCATGAACTTTTTCTTCTAAGTGGAGAGTGTAGCCAATTTGATATTCATTGTGATTATTGATATATTTGGATTGATTTATGCCATTTTATTATGCACCTTTTATTTGTCCAACTTAAAAATTTTTGTTCTTGATTCTTCCTTTCTGCGTTTCTCTTTCTTCTGCTTGAAGCATATTCTTTAGAATTTCCTTTAATGAGGATCTGTTGTGGTAATTGTTCTTATTTTCCTTTGAAAGTGTCTTTACTTTCTCTTATTTTTGAATGATAGTTTTGCTAGATATTTAGAGTTCTGTCAGTGTTTATCTCTGAATATGTTGAAGATATCATTTAACTATCTTTTTGAGCTCTTTCATTGCTGTTGAGAATTTAGTTGTCAGTAGTTATCATTACCTTATAGGTGATATTTTCTCTCTGGCTACTTTTCAGTTCTTTTGTTTTTTGTTGCTTTGCAATTTCACTGAAATGTTTGTAGGTATGTGGATTTGTTTTTATTTAGTCTGCTTTGGAGTTTTGGACTTGTCCTGGAGCTGAGGATTGTCATTGCCTGACAGTTCTGAAGAATGTTATTTTTTTTTACAGTTTACCTTGGCTTTTTTAAGACCTTATTTTTTATAGCAGTTTTAGGATTATAACAATTTAGAGGAAGGTGATAGTTTTTGCATATGCTTCCTGCCCCCCCCCCACATGCACTGTTATCAACATCATGTACCAGAATGGTATTTTTTTTAACCAAGGGTGAACCAGTGTTGATACATTATAAGTCATTATCCATCATAATCAACCCCAAAGTCCATAGTTTTAACTAGGGTTTGCTTTTGGTGTTGTATACTCTATGGGGTTTGGACAAATGTATAATGGCGTATATCTACTGTAATATCAACACAGACTTTTTTTACTGTCCTAAAAATCTGTGCTCTCCCTGTTTATCACTCTACTTGCTGCCCCGGCGAAATCCTACGGCATGTAGCCTTTTCAGATTGGCTTCTTTTATTTAGTATGCATCTAAGGTTCCTTTATGTCTTCATGGTGTGATGGCTTGATAGCTCATTTCTTTTTAGTGCTGATTAATATTCCATTGTCAGGTGGGGTACCACAATTTTATCCATTCACCTACTGAAAGACATCTTGGTTGTTTCCATGTTTGGGCAATTATGAATAAAGCTACTGTAAACATCCACGCGCAAGTTTTTGTGTGATGTATACTTTCAACTCCTTTGAGTAAATACCGTACAGCAAGATTGCTAGATCAAATGGTATGCCATTACCTTTTCCGATACTGCCTCTTCCCTATTATCTCTATTAATCGCCTTCCAGGACTAAAATTAGATGTATATAATATTGTTTGTGGCTGAGTCAAGTAGTATACAGTGATTAAGTTTATTTTCTTGTACAACTTTTGTGCCTCCTCAAGTTGGTAACTGTTTCATTTTTCTCGTGTGCTTTGTTTTTGATGTACCTGGTGTAAATTCTTGACACCATTGACATACTCTCAGTGCTGTGTTCCATGCAGGGTCGAACCTGTTAATGCGCTCATTGAAACTGTTTTCCCTGAAAACTTCCTCGCATTCTCCTTTGTAGAGTAGCTGTTTGCCCGGCCAGGTGCGCACCCATCAGCGTGGTTTCTCTCTTCATCCTTGCTTTGGAAATTCCCATTGCTCTGTACTGCGTTGATTTCTGTTTTGCGGATCCTGTTAGTTTGGAACGCATCCTCCACAGCTTGCTGAATGAAAAGGTGCAGAAGAGATGAATTTTGAGACCCTCCATGTTCAAGAATATCTTTATTCTACATTTTTCTTATGTAATAATTTGTGTATTAAGTTCTAGAATGAAAATAATTTTTTCTCAGAATTTTGGGAGCATTTCACCACTGTCATTTTATCACCTGAGATTGCTAAATCTAATGCCATTCTGGTACCTATAATGTTGTAAGCAAACTTATTTTCTTATGTTTCCATTTTTAGAAGTCCTTGGGTTTTTTCTTTGTCCTTGTTGTTCTGAAGTTCTATATAATATGCCTGGACACCAATGGAATTCTTTCAGTTTGGAGATTCCTGTTCTTCCAGCCTGGGAAATTCCTTTTTCTTTCTTTTTTGTTGCAGTTGTGCAATTTTAACAGTTTTAGCTTATTTTAATTTAATTAAATTTATTGGAATGACACTGGTTAATAAAATTATGTAGGTTTCAGGTGTACAATTCTATGATACATCATCTGTATACTGCATCATGTATTTACCACCCGAAGTCAAATCTCCTTCCGTCCCCATTTTCCCTTGCCCACCTTCCCCCACCCCGCTTTACAAACTCTGGTCATCACCATACTGTTTGTGTCTGTGAGGGTTTTTTTCCCCCCTTACTCCCTTCAACTTTTTTACTCAGTCTCTGGGAACTTTATTATATTAATTCTTTGGTAATTTCTTTCTTCCTTGCTAATTTCTTTTTTTCCTCTTTCTACCTATTGGAATTGATCATGTAATTTTAAAAACTCTTATTCTCTCATAGTGTTTACTTCTGTTTGTCTGTTTTCCTGGAGAGGGTCTTGTTTATCTTACAGCTCTTTAGTGTTTTATTTGATCTGTCTGTGGAGAGTTAGCATTGCAGGCCTGAGACTGTAGTCCTCAGGAAGTGCTGCTTGCAAGGTTGCCTTTTGGCTGGTGTCTGGGAATTTGGATTTTGGAAGGGTTCCTAGCATATCTCGATAAGAATGGCTTTCTGTGCTTGAACTGTGCCAGTGTGATTTATGCTGGACACCTGATTTCCAACTGGGCGCCTGGAAATTTGTTCTGTGCTAGGCAGAGGGTGCCCCCAGTAAGTACCCTGGGCACCGAGTCTCCAGTGAACTTGCCTGGGATACAGTATTTCACATGCGTTGTTGTAACTCATTGCTGGAGGAATTCAGCACGTCTGGTCTTACTCCATGGGGAAAAGACTCTTGGAAGATTGTGTCTTGCTTCCTCTGGACCTAGCTTGCACCTTTTCCTTTTGCTGATTTTGCTTTGTGTCCTTTTGCTGTATTAAGTCATAGCTGTGGTTGTGACTGTGTGTTCAGTCCTGTGAGTCCATCTAGCCAACCACTGAACCTGAGAGTGGTCTTGGGGACTCATGACACACTGTCATATTTAAGTTTCTAAATGTTCTTTACTGTTCTTTATTCTCACTTGCTTGCTCTTTTTAAAATAACGTTCTTTAAAATTTTTGCTAATGTGTTTTAGGATGTAAATAATTATGTGAGTGTGAAGTTTTCTTCTCATCCCTGCATTGTCTTTTTTTCTCAAAATAAATGTGTACATGTATTTACTTGGTTCTCTTTCTTTTATGTTAACAGGCCTTTCTTATGCCTGGTGATTCTAGGCTTTCTGATCTCACTCTACATATTTATTCTTAAATGTGGGAGAATTGGAAGCTTACATACATGAGCTTTACTATAGGTGAGTTTGTGGTGAGGTACTGTATTTTGCCATGTATAATGCACAGTTTTTTGCCCATATTTTTGAGGGACAAATAAGGATGCGCATTATATACAGGTATAATGAATACATACCATGGGTATAACAGTCCCATGTATAATACACACAAAACCATGAGTGTGCATTATACACGGCATAATACAGTAGCTTTGTTGTTGAAAGCCCTCCAAATGCAAGTCTTTTCTTTGGGCATTCAGTTTCTTGGGAAAGTGTTGCTTGGTTGTTTACCTGGGAAGATAACTGTCTGGTTCCAGGGCTCTGAGACCTAGATGTAGGGAAGAGGCTGGTGGTTTTATGGTATGGAGATTCTCACTCAATTAGGCAGTAATAGGATCATTGTGGAAATATTATTTTATGGTTCATGTTTGTAAGATATAGATAAAGGAAATGGTTGCTTGGTTTTTTCCTCGGAAATCACCAAACTATCTAAAGATTAGATGATAAACTAGCAAGCGCCACACTGCATTAGATTATAAAGAGGTGGTTAGTAAAGGAGATAGAGTCAGTGTAACACACTACGGCGTGCACCACACGATTATCTTTTGTTCAATGACAGACCACGAATACAACCATGGCCCTGTAATATTACAGTAGAGCAGAATTTCATGTAAGACATGGAAGAATATGTGGCTCAGAAGAAATTTTTTTCTCTGATGGGAGCAGTATCTGTGGGGCTTGGCAATAGATTCTCACTCACCACTCCTCAATTTTGAGAGTATGGAACACTGATCTATTTCACAGAGGGTTCCAACACCGACAGCCCCCCCCACCCCCCATCTAGCTTGATGGTCTTTGGAGTCCATTGCTGTGTGTTCTTTGTTGAGGATCTAAGATCCTGTACAAGGACACAGCTCTACAGGAGCTGCCTTAACAAGTGTTAAGGGCCACTGCCACTTGAGTAAAAGCTGTCTGTGATAGCATGGAGCCAGCCTAGCCCTGTACTTTGGAAATATGTTCAGGTCATAATGTTATAAAGCACAGATAAGTTTTCCTTGTTCCATCAAATCAATGCCAGAGAGAACCCTTTCTGTCAGATAGGGTCAGTGGAACCAAAAACAAATATCCAAACAAAATATTGAGTTCTAACAGATCATAGATACAGAGAACAAGATAATGGTTACCAAAGGGCAAGAGGGTAGGGGGCTGGGGGGAAATATTTACATTAAAACAGCATGAAAGGTGACAAGAGTTTAAAAAAGATATTGTCTCCTCAGTTCTATACCCTCTCCCCGTTAAACACCCTCTTTTTTCTTTAAATGAATGCCACAAACTTCCTTAATCTGACCACTGCTGCAACCCAGTAGCCAAATCACATTGCCATGACAATCCCCTGTGTTCTTTTATCTCTCCATCCTGGTTTCTTATTTGTACTGATCCTCAGGCCACCTTTTACTCCCTGTTGACAGTCACCATTATGCTTATCTGTGCTTTACCCAACCAGTTTGTCCTCAAAATTTCCAGTCAGTAAGTCCACATTCTTGTTCGTGGAGCAGCATTGACAGCTTCGATGACAGTGTTTATAGAGTCAACAGTAGTGTATAGCAATGTCCTAGACCTTCACATTCACCCACCACTCACCCATGCACTCATGTGCCCAGAGCAACTTCCAGTTCTGCAAGCTCTCTGTTCACAGTAAGTGCCCTGTGTACGTATACCCTCTTTTTCTTTTATACTGTAATTTCACTGTACCTTTTCTACATCTAGGTACATTTAAATAACACAAATACTAACCTTTGTGTTACCAACACCTACAGTATTCTGTATAGTAACTTGCTGCACAGGTTTGTAGCCTAGGAGCAATATCATAGAGCCTAGGTGTGTGGTAGGCTAGACCCTCTTGGTTTGTGGAAATGCACTCTCTGATGTTCGCACAATGATGAAATTGCCTAATGATGCATTTCTCAGAATGTATCCCCATCTTTAAGTGATGCAGGACAATATTCATTCTTTTATTTAGCAATCATTTATTAATTGCCTTTTTAAAAAGATTTTATTTATTTTTAGAGAGAGGGGAAGGGAGGGAGAAAGAGAGAGAGAGAAACATCAGTGTGTGGTTGCCTTTTGTGCACCCTCAACTGGGGACCTAGCCTGCAACCCAGGCATGTGCCCTGACTGGGAATCAAACCAGCAATCCTTTGATTCATATGCCAGCACTCAGTCCATTGAGCCACACCAGCCAGGGTGTTAAATGC
Organism: Carollia perspicillata; assembly: GCA_004027735.1. Taxonomy (NCBI): domain Eukaryota; kingdom Metazoa; phylum Chordata; class Mammalia; order Chiroptera; family Phyllostomidae; genus Carollia; species Carollia perspicillata. The sequence goes on from PVKM010010413.1 coordinate 34,124, forward strand.
CTTTTAAGATTTTTAACCCCAAGGAATAAAACAGGTTATAAGAAAGGTACCTTCTCTGTTCCCATGGAACTTGCATTCCTGTATGAGCGATGAATATTAAACAACTTATCATCTGCTTATTTAATTACAGTTGTTTTAAGAACCATGTAGAAGTCAAAAGGCAGTTCCATTAAAAAATATTTTATTGATTATGCCATTACAGTTCTCCCATTTCCCCCCTTCATTCCCCTCCACCCTGCACACCCCCTCCCACCCACATTCTCCCCCTCTTTAGTTCATGGTCCATGTATCGTAAGTTCTTTAGCTTCTACATTTCCCACACTACTCTTGCCCTGTCTTATTTTCTCCCCACCGTCTATGCTCCTTATTCTCTGTACCTTCTCCCCACCCTCTCCTCCCACTCCCCTGTTGCTAACCTTCCACGTGACCTCCATTTCTGTGGCTCTGCTCCTGTTTTAGGTGACCGCTTAGTCTGCTTTTGTTTTAGGTGTGGATGTTACTAACTGTGAATTTGCTGTCCTTTTACTGTTCATATTTTTATCTTCTTTTTCTTAGATAAGTCCCTTTAACATTTCATATAGTAAGGGCTTGGTGATGATGATGAACTCCTTGAACTTGATCTTATCTGAGAAGCACTTTATCTGCTTTTCCATTCTGAATGAAAGTTTTGCTGGATAGAGCAGTCTTGGATGTAGGTCCTTGTGTTTCATGACTTGGAATACTTCTTTCCAGCCCCTTCTTGCCTGTAAGGTCTCTTTTGAGAAATCAGCTGACAGTCTGATGGGAACTCCTTTGTAGGTAACTGTCCCCTTATCTCTTGCTGCTTCTAGAATTCTCTCCTTCATT
>PVKM010010414.1:0-34972 GCA_004027735.1 Carollia perspicillata
ACACTTACGTGAACCGACTTCCATGATGCTTACAAAATCGTGCATGTTTTCAACTTGGGAGCAGGATAAACTACTCGGAAGAGATCACAGAGTGAAGACAGCTCTTGTAGCTGTTAAATACACTTTAATGTCTGTGACAAGTCTGTTTATGTATTGGACAGGCTATAACCCACAGTTATGCACATATTCATATAAATTACAAAGGTATTTATAAAGTACCTTTATAATGTAGTACAGCCAAAATGTAAATGTAGCCAAATTGTTTGATTTTATGACTTACATATTTATAATCTAAAGAGAAACTCTAGATAAACATGGCAGATTCAGCGCTTACATCTAGTATCATTCCCTCAGAAAAACAAAAACAGCAGTCAAGTTTCCTTTTCATTTGAATTTTGTTTCTTTCTTGTTTGTTTAAAACAATTCCCAAAGTACAGGAACAACAGCAGCAAGAAAATCCTGGATGCTAGAAACAGAAGGCCAAGTGGTTACTAGCTGAGCCAACACAGCCGACAAGACAGAATTGTAAAAAGGCTCAGAAACTGGTGGAACCAGGCGGGGGCAGTGGTGGTAGATGGGTGTGCGGGAGCCTAAAGCAAGAAGGGTGGTTCGCGTTGTTCCAGAGCAGCATCCCTCCCATTAAGCACAGCACCGGCCACAAGCTAGCAGAAGCCCAGAGATTTACGCCCAGAGGAGGCGGGGCCGGCCGTCTGCAGAACCAGCACCGCAGACACAGTGCAGCGAAGCCGGGTCAGCACTGCATGCCCCGCACGGCCCTGCCCACAGCCCTCTCCCCATGGGGAAGCCGCGGGCAGCCCAACAGCAGAGACCTAGACAGACCAGGGTGCAAGTGGGGTGTCTCAACTTCCCCTGAACGGGCCACCCAGGTACCCACAGTGGATCTGACAGCCAGCAAGCCCTGCCAAGGCATCCGGACAACAAGGATTCCTGGTAGCAGAGCAAAGCCTTCAACGTGAACATGAGACCAAAACAAGCAGAAAAAGACAAAAAGAAGACAATGCAATAACACGAATCATCAATCTCAGAGACAAAGGTTTATTTCCTTTCAGTCTTTTTTCGTCACTTTAATTATACTGAAAACTTACTGAATGTAGCTGTGTTGTTTTATCTAATATTACATCCTAAATATTTCGACGTTATAAAAATTGTAAGTGGACAATTTTAATGATGTTGAAAAAGACAATAACCTACCCTAAAACACAGAATTCTATTAAAACAAAATTGAAAAAGAAGAACTCAGAAAAGGAAAAATTCCTCAAAAAATTAGGAACACAGTAGAGTTACCATATGACTCAGCAATTCTTCTTCTGGGTATATACCCCAAAAAACTTTAAAACATTTATTCTCAAAGACACATGCACCCCTATGTCCACTGCAGCATTACTCACAGTGGCCGAGATGTGGAGACAACCAGAGCATCCTTCGACTGGACTGGATGAAGAAGATGTGGTCCCTATACACCAGGGAATACTACTCAGCCGTAAGAGAGGATGAAATATTGCCATTTACAACAACATGGATGGACCTTGAGATATTATACTAAGTGAAGGAAGTCAGAAAAAGCTAAGAACCACATGACTGCACTCACATGTGGGATATAAACTGAAACTCACAGACACAGGCAGACAACAGCATGGTGGTCACTGGAGGGCAGGGGGTGGGGATCAGTAAAGGGGGCCAACTATATGGTGATAGAATGTGATCTGACTTTGGATGGGGGGCACACAATGCAATACGCAGATCCCGGATCACAGAAATGTACACTTGAAATCTGTATGATCCTATTAACCAATCAATTTAATTTTTTAAAAGATTTTATTTATTTATCTTCAGAGAGGAAGGGAAGAAGAGAGGGAGAGAAATATCAATGTATGGTTGCCTCTTGTGCGTCCCCTGCTGGGAACTGGCCTGCAACCCAGGCATGTGCCCTGACTGGGAATCGAACCGCAGTCGTTTGGTTCGCAGGCCTGCGCTCAATCCACTGAGCTACACCAGCCAGGACCAATAAATTTAATTTTTAAAAAGGAAAGAAAAAAAGAGGAAGGGGGAGAAAGAAAGGACGGGGGGAACTGAGAGGACTTGAAAGAGCCTTGGAAATTACAAATGTAATAGAATGAAGAACTCTTCCAGAAATGGGAACAAAAAGAAAATGACATAGAAAACAGTAGGAAAAAATAAGGAAGTCAGAAGTCCATTAGGTCCAGTATCAGACGGCAGAAGCTCCTGAAAGGGAGAGGCGTAAAACTGGGAGGGGAGGGGCATCAGAGATCTGATGCAAGAGACTCCTCCCGCTTGGAAGAGCGTGCAGGGCAGCGGACAGAAAGGGGCCAAGAAGAAACCTAAGGACGCCGGGGAACAGAAGATGCTACAAACCAGGAGTGCAGAGAGGTCGCCTGCTCACCATCGGGAGGCAAGAAGACCGGCTCCTCCCCTCCCAACAGCAGTGCTGGGTGGGGGCTGCCCGGCAGTGGCTGCTTCCAACTTCTGAAAGCCCTGGAACTTATACAGTGCTCCGAACCAACGTTACCACCCCCAAATTCAACTTTTTAAAAACTGTAAGGACAAATGATTTCCAGAACTCTACTCCCAGTCAATCTTCAAGTCATGTTTGAGAATAAAGACATTTTCAGGCATGCAAGACCTTAAAGCTGTACTTCCCTGCGCCATTCCTGAGAAAGCTACAGGAGGACGGGCTGTACCGACACAAGAAAGACACAGAACCCAAGAAACCGAAGATCCCGTCCAACACAGGGAAGGGGTGGAGTGGGACCCCAAGATGACGGTAAAGGGACCCCTGGTAACAGGTGTGCATGTGAGCCAGAGGCTCTCCCCGAGACTTCTCCGGAAGACAAAAGCGATAACACGCTGTTGGATCTGAACATCTCACAAATATGGACAGTGATAACTGATGAAAAACCTAAAATGCAGTGAGTAATAAGTACATGCAGAAAATGAAAGAAAAGACAATTCTTAACTTCAAGAAAAACGAAGAGCCGCAGAGGAGACGTGAGCAGCAGTTTAGCACACAGCCCATTTCTGAAGAGAGCTTCCCCAGCCTCGACAACGTACGAGTACAACAGTGGTCACACCGAAAATCTCGGCGAATGCGTAGCGGGGGGTGGCAGGCAGGAAGGACTCGTGCCCGAGCTGAGAACAGGGTGACAAAGGAGAATGAGGCTGTCACCTGCCAGGAGAAACCGGGAGTCAAGCCTAAAACCGAAAGCAGCAGTACAAGGGTGTCATTCAAACCCTCGGAGGCGTCTGGAGGAACCAGCTCCCGGGGTTTCCAGCGGCTGCCTGTGGGGAAAGCAGGGCAGTGGCCCGAGCCCGTAAAACCCCTGGCTTTGTAAGCCATTCCCATCTACATGCCCTTGGCACAAATAAAAACTTTTCAAAACTAGGCTAAAAGCGAAGATTAAAGACACTGGTGGAAAAAAATTACAGTATCAAAAGCTAGAAAAAATCTTAGAGCCACACTTTGCATATTACCATCACTCAGAATCAAGCTAAAGGCCCAGGGGAGGCACCGAGGGCACATTCGCTGCTCGGGGCACACTTCTGAGTTACAAGATAACCATTTGTCGGGGAGCACCCTCTCCCCGTCTCCCTCGGAGGGCGGGCGGCAAGATCGTTAATCTTCACAACACAAAGAAGTGGAAAACTACAATTCCCAGTATACCCTGCAGCCCACTGAATTATTTCAAGTACATGGGCTTTGCTAGGAGGGAAAAGATTAATTTTAAGAAAATACAGAACCAGTTCTCACAAGCCATTTCTCTAGCCTTCTGTGTTCTACAAACATAGTATGTTTCCAGCCTACTTGAATAAAAAAAAAAGGAAAGAAAAATCATCTGTTAGCAGTTGGACACTTTTTTCTTACCTCAAAGAACAATCTCAAGAACATGGTGCTGAAAGTCCAGAGACACAGGATGTTCAAGCCAGAAGTGAGCGAGGCGGTCACGGGGCCCGCCTCGCCCCCCCAGCCTGCCCCTGCCTGCATCCCGTCTCAGCACGAGGAACCCGGGGCTCAACCCGAACGCGGGGAGCTGTGTGCAGCATCAGGGGGATCAGCACGCCTCCCTCATCCACGCAGAGAGTGAAAGCATGTTTGGCCACTATTCCCCGTAAAGGAGCACAGGACCGAGGTGCTCATGGTATCCATAAACCTGGGCTCCGCTTCGGGTCCTGCGCTTTTGGTGAAGTCCCTCAGCACTGCGACTGCTTCGGCCTCCCCATCTGTGAAACAGAGACAGCTACTCTGCATTTCACGAGGAAGCCTGTGAGAATGAAGTGGATTTAAGATTCCTGGAGGGAATACAAGACACGCTCCCTACTGTCCTCAAGCTTACACAGCTAACAGTCACCTCAAACCCACTACACCCAGAATCAAACTGGCCCTCTCCTCCTCCTCCAGGAGACGGGCCTCTCCATCTGCATCCAGACCCCTGGTTAGTGGGCCCAAATCCCCTCTCCCATTCCAAACCGGGAGCCTGCGTTACCCAGGACTGGCCTCCTCGCCCACCCTGCACCTTCTCACTCCAACGGTCACACCTCTAGGCCCTCCCTACTTTGCCTTCTATGCAGATTTAAAGCTACCTGTCCCAGTTCCTTCAGGCGAAGGCAGACACACCATAAACTGGTCGGCTTATGAACAACGGAAATTTCTTTCTTACAGTTCTGGGGGCTGCAAGTCGAAGACCAAGGCACCGGCAGCTATGGTGACTGGTGAGAGAGAGCCCGCTTCCCGGCTCACACTCTTCTCACTGTGTCCTTCACAGTGAGTCCTTCTTCACATGGGAGAAGGAACGAGGGAGTTTTTTAATGAGGGCACTGACTCCACTCATGAGGGCTCTGCCCTTAGGACCAACCCAAGCGTCTATCTTGTTCTCCAGCATCTTTAACCCTGTGGGAATCAGATCACTCTCCATCAACACACTCTACACATACAGACACGCTCCTGCTATTCTCCCACGAAACCCCAGTTCAAATGTTGCCTCCACTTCCCCCTTGACTTTCCACAGCCCCACATCACCTTCCCCTCTACTTCCACGGCACTTCTATGTACCTCTAGTACACTCGTCACCACCCACCAGGCTACCAACACGCCCGCGCTCTCGGCTCTCCAACTGTTTGTTCTCTGAGGGTCTAAAAATGTATTTTTATAATGTCTCCAAAACGTGGGTCAGGTTTTTGTTACTTAACGAAATCATTAAAATGTTGGTTGCACAAGAGGCAAATACCCTGTACAAAGCAAGGTGTATATGAATGGACCAAAAATTTTTTTCTAAAGATTCTCAGATTGCTATAGGCTAGAAAATGGGGGGCGGGGGAGAGACAGAGGATTTCTGTTTTTAAGTTCTCTGTTCTAATTATAAAAACCACAGAATGCCATTCCTCAAACATCAATTACTGACATCTTAACTGAATAGACCTGTGCAGGAATCACTGAAGACGCCATTAGATGGAAGTGAGAACCATCGGTTTGCCAACGCGAGGCGGAAATTCTTTTCCTCTCTCGCACTCCTCGCCAAGTAAATGAGAGGCTGACACCAGTGTCTCCGGCCTGGCGCGGTGCTGGATAACCGACTCACAGGGGGATCAAAAGTCAGCTCTGGACTGTACTGATGCCGTCGCTTTATCTTACTCCATTTCTACTGGCACAGGTCCCACTTTTTAATGGTCTTCCTACTCCTGACTATTACAAATTATTGGCAATTCACACTAACAAGTTTCTGTCATGTTTCATTTCCAAAGCCTATTGTGATCACTCCTTCTAATCGAAACCAAAACAGATCAATTTTTAAAATTAAAAAGAAAACACACTTAAAAATACATTATGTAAGCAATCCAAAATCCTTCCGATATTATCTATCATAAATTCTGAACATCAAGTAAGATTGTAAAGAACTATTAAATCATTAAATCTTCAGATTTGAAATTTGAGAATACAGCATTAAAAATTTGTAAGGAAGCAAATTCTGCATAAGAAAATGTAGCCATAAGCATAGGTGTTTTTATTCATATTCATCTCACTTAGGCAAGGACTCACCCACTAACTTACCGAGCTGGGAGGGGAAATTCTAAATGCCTTCACGGTTTACCAGATTCTCGAATATGCATCAGTGCTGTGCCCTGGCTCTTAAATTAGTCTTTCCCTGTGCCCCCCACGCCCCTTAACAATCAGGATCAAACCGAATGGCTGAAACAGCTCCCGCTGCATGCAATTATGGAACTAGACAAGAAGGGTGTGAAAGTCTGAATGAAAATATTAGAAGTGACAGCTTCCCACCTTAGTCTTTCTGTGCCCTCTCCAAACTGCAGGGAGCAGATGGTGATTTTCAAGCACATTTAGACCAGGCTTGGAAGGACAACTCCGTGATAAAGAAATAACTGCACATGTGAAAAACCACACGTTTTGCAACCTACAGTTTTTAATCTAGAAAAGCTTTGGTACCAGTTAACACAAACAGAAAAGCTGCCATACACGTGGCTTCATATAAAATGCTGGTGTATAAATTATAAAATAAATTTTTAACAGTTTCCTTTTCACATTTGCACTACAGCATGCCAGTAAACACTGGAATTTTTAAGGAAAAAAAAAAAAAACCAACCCTGAAATTTAAATATTACGTAAGCCACCAAACAATGAACACCAACTCTGGACGAAAGGAGAACACTTCCTGCTCTCAGCCCCTTCACGGCCCAAACCGGGGCAGTGCCCTCGGCCCCAACTGCGGCCCGCTCCCCGCACACCTCCCCGCACACCGCCCGACGGGGTGGGAGGCCGACCGTCTGACAGATACCAGAATGGGCACCCGTTAGGCGCCAATTCACTGCCATTTGAAATGCAAAACTGACCACTGCTGCTTGGGTCAAGAAACAAAAGCTCTTTGCCTCTTTTTCTGTTCACACCAAGCAACAAACAAAAAGATAAATAAAATGAGAGCCTTTTCAGGGAGGTGACCAGAACCATTGTGGTGGCTTTTTAGCCCCTCTCCCAGCTCGAGCTCCCCCTTAGGTTTCCAGTTCAAGTAGAAATTTCATGAAAAAAGCTCCCTTCACGCGATAGCCCACAGAAGCAAACAAGGGACAGCGCTCCGGAGCAGGAGGGCCTGGCGGGACCCCCACGCCAGAAGTCCGGACCCAGGCCAAGGCCACGCCAGGGCCCCTGCTTCCGCCCACGGGGCCACCTGTCCTTCCATTTCAAGTGGCTTGTTATGCCTGGCATTTAAGCTTCACAGGGGCTACAGACAGCCTGTAGGTGGGAAGGAGGCTAGGGTTCTGACGATCCTGAAGTTGTGTGTGAACACAAAGAACACGGTTTTGTCCTCAGGAAGCCTCGGTTCAGCTTCAGACACTTAACTGAACCATGGGAGTGCCACTTCACTGAAGCCTCAGTTTCCTCGTCTAGAAAACGGTAATACTCTTCCTACTCTGTGAGGCTCACGTGAAACCAGTGATTTACAAGCATTTCCAAACTGTGCAGATCTCAGCTGGTGTTCCGGCTGGTCGTCGTGATGTTCAGGCACTCCAGGGCGGGAGTGCAGGCCCCTGGATCAGAGCTGCCACCACAGCACGTCATCCACACAACGGCAGCCCTCGGGGCCACCGCGGCCCAGAGCCGCTCAGTGAGGTCAGAGGCCGTCCTACCCTTAGATCACCAGCACCTCGGTCTCACGTCTGTTCGGTCGAGGTGCTGCATCAATCATTTTTCTAGCTCCCCCCAGGTGTCTTCCCCTTACATTTATGCTCCAGTTTGAACAAGATGATTGACACATGTGACAATTAAGTGAAGCAACGTGCTTTTAAGCAACGGGGGTTCTTAGACCCAAGCATTTTTGAAAGGTGACGTTATTTTCTTGTGTGTTTGAGAACACACGCAGTGCGCCGACTGAGCTGTGGTCCACATGATATACACATCTCATGCACGCAGCTGTAGGAGAGTCGGCCAAACGTGAGCACCCCCACAAGAATGAGGCCCCGTACATGTTCAGGGCTGGGGAGGCAGCCCAGCTTATTCATTCATTACGTGACCGGAGCAGCTCGGAATGGACTCAACCCCAGCTTCCCCACTAACGTAGTGGGGGAAGTCGCTTAATCTCTCTGTGCCTCCACCATCTGCAAAATGACAGGACAGTACGCACCTCACGGAACTGCTATGAGGTCGAACGAGTTCATGCATATAACACGCTAAAACCAGCATGTGACACACAGTGGGGGGTTGTAAGTGCTTACATTACAGCATCATTCGATGTGTCCCAGACAGTGCAGGTTACGTGACCACCATACACACATGTGCATGTGCAGTTCTACGCATTCACACACACTGAGCGTGCTTGTCTAAGCACACACACCTTTCCACACGGCATGTGCAGGACATTCATTTGGGTTAACATCAGGCAACACACACTGAGTGTTCGCCCCGTGCCAGGCACTAAGCTCTCAACACTTAAGAACACGTTTCATTCCCACAACAACACTACAAAACACTGAGCCCAGAACGACCCCAGAACCATCTTATACATTCATTATCTGCAAGCGGTTTGCATGAACACGGTCATAATTACAGAACATGAAAATAGCAAGTAACGTAAGCAAAAGTTTCCCTTGTAAATGTGATACTAGAGGACAAACCACTGCAGTCGTTATTTTCACACGGGCAGCTTCAGCAAAGCCTACTCCGTAAAAGTGCCCGACCCGTGCATGACCATAAGCAGCTGGTTCCTATATTCCAGAGCTAATTTCTCAGATACGAACCAACAGATTACAAATTCCCATCTCTAACTGTGGGAATGTAAACAGCACACGCCCCCGCCCCTGCCCCTGGCCCCCAGATTTCAGGCTCCTGTCGAAATGATGGACTGCTCTGATGACCTCACTGTTTTAACCAGCTTTCATGGAGCTGACTTACTGCTCAGCTGGGTTAGTGATACCTTAAGAGAAGTTATAAAATTATCACTTTACAGTTACCTCAGAAACACTGCCTAAAATATGAACTATTCTATCCAAACAGGGAAATCAGAAATAAAAGCAAGCATGTAGTTTGCCGAAATGATTGTGCGTCTGTGCGATCATGCCCGTGAAACGAGAGCAACGTGTGGAACCGTGAAGTGGGGCAACGGGCCTGCGCTGCTCCGCGTGGCAAACACGCGCCTCGGGAGGCAGCCTCTGCCCCGCGCAGTGTCAGCTCTGAGCCCTGCACGCACACTCTTCTGCAGCCGAGTCCGCTCTCCGTGCAAATCCTGGTCAGATTCCCAGCTTCCGGAAACCAGATGGCAATCTGCTCACTGACTTGCTTTTGAAGTATCGTCTGCACCCCCTAGACATTTATTGCCAATTCTTAGTAATTTCGATATTATTATAAGCTTGCTCCTCCAAAACTGGACATCATTCCCCATCTCCCTGATCTGGGTCCATTCATCCCTGGGTGTTAAATTACGCTGGCGCAGGTGACATTATTGCCGCTTTGATTCTATCTTTAACACACATTCCATCCCATATGAGAAGCACCCACCGACTCCAACTACCCCGAGCTAGCAGTTTACCACAAAAGCCTTATCCAAAGGCCCAAGCGGACAAAAACCACGTAGTAGTTAACTGGAAGAGGGCAAAGCAATGAAAGAAGCAGAAGCTCACGTTACCTCCTAACACATTTTGTTCAAATATTCTGATGATCACATTTTCGTTTTAATTATTTACGCTAATTAATAGCAGTTAATATGCTGTACCATTTTTGCAAAAGAAATGAACTCTCAATATAATCAGATCTTCCCAAAACTTTCCCTGTTTCATCTGTGCCCATCACACTCAAACATAACCAGACAACGTCACCTTGGTGGATTTGCAGAACCGGAGCAAATTCCACCCTAACTACCGTGGGGTGGGGCAGAGGGAAGTCTTCACTCACTCACTTCAATGTAAAGATCTAAAGCCCAAGGACTAGGCCTGGCTGGTGTGGATTCAGTTGCTGGTTTGATTCCCCCTGAGTTGCAGGCCAGGTCCCCAGTGCGAGGCACAGGAGAGGCAACCACACACTGATGTTTCTCTCTCTTTCTCCCACCTTTCCCCTCTGTCTAAAAATAAAGAAAATCTTTCTTTAAATCATAAAAAATAAAGCAAGCAAGCAAGCAAGCAAGCACATGGACTAGAACACTAGTTCAGAACAGACTACTCCCTCAGTCCTAGGACAATTCTGTCAGTTCTGAGCTCTGTCCCCAGCGCTGCCTGGGTCAGAAGAGGCCAGTGAATTCAAAGCCTGGAGGGATGAATCTACACTGAAATCTCAGCAGGCTCTCCTCCTCCAGCGCCCCCACCCTCCCAAAGGGGCCCCTAACCTGCCTCAAGTATGGGTGGTAAAAATCTTGAATTTTCTGAGTTCCATAATAATTTCCCAAATCAACATCAAGAATCACTCCAGCCCAAAGAAAACAGCAGTTCTCGAGGCCACTTTAGCTCACCAAAGCAATTGTGTTCGATCCTCAGCCAAAAAAAAAAAAAAAAAAGGAGACAGGGAGAAACAGGGTATAAGTTAGCTAGTTTTGGTGAGTTCTACTGGTAAATTCTTTACAAGTATAATCTCACTCAACCCTGAAAAACCTATGGAGGCAGGTAATGCTATCAGGCCCATCTTACAAGTGCAAAGACCACCTCTGAGGTTAACGAGCTTGAGAGCTCCAAGGGGGAGCGAACAGCAGGCAGCGTCTGTGTCAGAAGGGTGGCCCAGTGCAAGACAAGAGCCACGGTGCTGGCCAATCAGAAGAGACAGGGGTCAGGCACTTCCTCCACCACACGATGTCTAAGCAGAAGCAAGAAGGAGGCTCCCAGCAGGCTCCATCCAGCTGTGCCTTGTTCTACCCCCCAGAGTGGCCCGAGGGTAAACCCGGGCCTCCGAGGAAAGGCAGCAGGCGGCCCCGAATTGGCCAACTCAGGGATGTACCATCTGGGCCCATTCTCATGCCAGGGTGGAAACAAAGCTCATCCTTAGGACAACCCTAGGACTCTGAAGTTAAACAATGACAAGGGCATCTTAAAGAATATATCAAAGAACTTCGATCACTTTCACAAAGACTTCTTACCTAGTGTCACAACACATTTTGATACACGCTGATTTAAAGACTGTAATTCCAATGCATTAAGTAATATTTAAAGCATGGAGCTAAGCTTGGAATTCTGAAATTCTAATTCCCAATCCAGTCCCTAAACTCTGTAAGATTATCAAGTACCCCCTAGTATTCCACGGTCCTGGGAATTCCATGAGTCAAACAGAATGCCTGTGCTGAAATGATGCGCATACAATGAATTCCTCAAGGAAACATGGTAAGTTTCTAGGCATTGTCCCTCCTGGAAGCACAACAGGATGCTGCTGTGTTGGACAGGCAGCTCGGGCAGGCATGAAGCAGGCCTGGGGTTTCAGGCCAGAGTGTGCTTGGTAACCCTCTCTTCCCCTGCTGCCCCAGTTAAACGGGGAAGGAAGAAACATTAGATATAGAAACTGGATTATAAATGAAAAGAAAGAACCTCGTCCCTGGGAATGTCTTATCTCTAGGAACACTAATGATTACACCTAAAAGCTAAATCACAGCGGAGCATAGCTCACAGGCCAGGAAAGTATAAATCATTAGCTATTAATAAAGCCAGAGAATCAATTGTTGTAATTAAATCATAGTTTAAACTCCTATATGACCCTGAGTTAGTCTTGACATGTTTCCTTGCGGTCAGTTTTGGAAAAACATCTGCTAATGGTAAACTTTTTTGTTCAGAGGGGTAAAAATTACCTCCTTCTGGTTGGAAAAGAGTCACAGTCTCAGGGAACTATTTTTATGAAAACACTGTATTAATGAAATCCAATCACTATCTTCGAAATTTTTTAAGCTAAACGAGATTGAAACACAGAATAAACTAAATTTATGACGGTTACTGCAAACTGAACAAAATACTCTGATTCAAAGTCCCTATATGCTTATGCCAGAAATAAAAGAGTAGAAATAAAACTTCCTCCAATTAGGAAGGAAATACGTAAAAACAAGAATTTGCACAACTCAAAAGTGCCCTTTTTCTGGAAAACACCAACTGAAAGCATGCTAAGAGACAACAACACCTCCACAATACCTTTTAAAGTGAGAAGCTGACTCCGAGCCCACAGGGATCCGTTTACCGCCAGTTTTGCTGAGGACCATTTTGCTAGCTATACTCAAGCCTCTAGTTTTTTAAAAAGCCAAGTCAGCTCTCAGCTCTGAACATGTGCTGGGCTTTTTCATTATTTTAGTGTTCCACACGAAGCATTTGGTCAATAAATATTCAAATACATTAAGTGAGTCAGAAGTTTACCGTCCTTGGTCATCTGAGGGCTGATCTGCACAATCCTTGCAGAATTCCAGGCTACACCGTGCAGGCCCGATTCAGGCCCACTCCCGACACCACCAGCTATAAATTACCTCGGAGCCGGAAAGGGAAAGACGGGCCAGCTCTGAAATAGCACAACAGTCGGACAGTTCCAGTTTAGAGAAGGCAAACCCTGAAATAACCTAGATCCGGAGCCTTCAGAAGGAGTCTAATTCATTGTCAAAACAGAGAGAGAGTGAAAATCTCTTCCAAGAAACAGTCTTCTTCTTCAAAAAATAAATAAATAAAACACTTCGTATTGTTTCTTAAATATATAACTAAATACGGGAACGTCGAAAGCAAACCGGAAAATAGAAACTGCAAAGTAGCAAGGAGCAAGCTGAGCCCTTAACGACCGGATGGCATCTGGGGAACAGAAGGGTACGTGTGTCCGCGCTGCCAAGTCAGAAGTTCTAGACCCTCCCTCCAGGCCTCACGAAGCCCTGGAAACAACCCCAACTGCGGGAGGCAGCTCCGGCACACGGCGTGGGCTCAGGGGACCAGCCCCTCCACAGGCAACAGCAGCAGCCGAAACGACGGGCCAGGCCCTGTCCAGCCCCACGTGGGGGCAAATGATGTGACTGCTCAGAGCACCTGGAAAGACGGCCCGGTGCTGCTCACAAATATTTTTTGAATGTGCAATGTTCTAGATCAGGGGCGCCAAGCTCACTGTCACCAGGGGCCACGTCAGCCTCGCGGTTGCCTTCGAAGGGCCAAAATAACTTTAGGGCTGTGTAAATGTAACTGCTCCTTAACTGTTAAGGAGCTGAAATTACATTCGGCCCTTCGAAGGCAACCGCGAGGCCGACGTGGCCCCCGGTGAAAAGGAGTTTGACAGCCCTGGCCTAGACATTCATGGAACACCTTGTGAAGCGGCTGTTCTCTCTGGGTAGAAGTCTTAAGGGGAAATTTTTATATCTTCGTATCACCTGTGGCAAACACAAGGCCCACGGGCCGAATCCGGCCCTCCACCTTGGTTTATCTGGCCCAGCGCCTTGTTTCTATACAGTGGTAGCATCAAGCTCTTGCTTAACTGACAAGGAGCAGTTACATTTACACAGTCCTAACATTACATTCAGCCCTTTGAAGGCAACCGCAAGGCTGATGTGGCCCCGGTGAAAATGAGTTTGACAGCCCTGCTTTATATGTTTTGCATTACTGGGACATTTAGCAAAAAAACACCTATCATTTCTCTGGTCAGAAAAAAATAAGCCGTCTTCCTTTCTAATTTTTTAATTCACTATGGCTTCAGAGAAGGGATAAGTCAGTTCAGCATCTTCGACCAGGTGAGCGGCTGTCTAGCATGCCTACTGAGCTCCAAGCCAGTTTTAAGGAAAAGAACGGTGGCAGGACTGCAGAACTACTTAACCCGGCACGCACCTTCAGAGGGCAACGCCGGGAAAACGCAGGCATAAAAATCATTACTAATGACAGTGAGGCGCCACTCTGTGGTTCCGTAAAACTGACTCCACGTTCGGTGTGATTATTACTCGAGAGCTGTGATTCACCCCACGCTGCCTTCCGTGGTGTCTCCCCTTCGAGGTGCGATGCCTTAGCCCCCAGCGAGCCCCGAGCTGCCGGGACACGGAGGCGAGCCCGTTGCTGAGCACTCTGCACAGAACACTGTTCCAGAAACGTCTGGCCGACCGGCTTTACCTGCTTTCCCGACTTTAATTCAGCTACCATTCCAACCGCGAAAAACCAACAAGATCTCAGGACAGAGAGTAAGCGCAAAGAAGCTCCCTAACACTGTGGCACACCTTACAGATCATAAAACAGGAAATAATGTTCACACCAGACAGACTATATCCTTTCACCAATCACCTATTATAAAGGGCCAACAAAATTTTTGAATTGTAAAACTCATTTCATGATCAAAGACTGAAGGAGAAAGTTAAATGACAAAAAAAGTTTAGTTTTAAACAAAAATTAATCCTGAGAGATTTTTTCCCCTCTGATTTACGGTTTACCTCGAGTCCCATTTTTTAAATACTTTTTAAAAAGCAAAAGACCAGCCCAGGTTGAGTTCTTGGGATTTTATCGTTTTCCTCCTGCTACCGGAAAAGTAACCCTGACTCTTTGACCCTTGAATTTTACTTCTAGGAACTTGTCCTTTAAAAATATTTTTCACAAGGAGACAACTGCAAGAGATCATCATTTGTCACAGTGAAACGCTGGAATCAGCCCAAGCAGTTCTGAATCAGACATTGGACTGAATAGATGACAATATATCCACACAAAGCAATCCTGTGCAACATTATCCAAGTAAATGGGCACATACAGAACACAGCTGAGATACACTGAGCAGAGAGAACAAGCTGCACGAGATAATGTGCAATAATACAGCATTTTAAAACTTTATTTAGAAGTAGCTATACCACGTTTGTTATTGCTGAGCGAAATTTCAGAGGACTTTCGGCCTTTTACTTTCTGCATTAAGCATTTCAAAAAAAAAATGTTTAAAACCATGTACAAATAGTACTTTGCAATCAGGAAAAAAGAAAAAAAAAGAACTATTCTCCCATTATCCCCAAAATGTGAAGTTTATCATTTCCCTAGAAATAAAGAAGGTCTATTTTTAGTTCTATGTACCTCATTTATTAAAAAATAATACCATATGCTACGAGGTTTGAAAATGGTCCTTATTCATTCAACTTACTAACCCCCTCGAAGATGTGAATACAAAGGATTTTAAAACTAGAATTGTTTTTAAGGATTTTGCCTCCTACAAAATTATAAATTCCCAAAATGAATTTACAAAAGCCACTTGCATTTTAGAAACAATTCCTCCAAAAGAAAAATATGTATGCAGTTTCTTGGGAGAATTTAGTCCTGAGTAAGAACTGATGTGATCCGAAATCACCAGAACAGCTATAATCCAAATACGTAAGTTCATACTGACCAGTAAAAAAGGGGCTGCAGTCTAATCTTACATTGGTCCGCATCCTCAAGGCGGCCCACCCGTGTCCCACCCCTGCTACTTTTAGAAGAAGGGGTCGCTCCTAACGGGAGCACGGTGAGCACGCACAGCTCTGTGCCCCGCGACTTAGACACGGGTGAGCAGGACATCCTCCCGGTGACAGGCGGCCCTGTGCTGAGCAGCCAGGTGCTGAGACGTGCATGCCCAGTGCCACCTGTTCAAAGGCCCCCGTGAAGGGGCACCTCCAGTTCTGACGGACACGACTTTGTGCGCACACACCCACAGGGGTGTCACAGAAAGACAGCCGTGATGGTTCCGTGAGCCTGGTGTCCACAAGGTGCTCTCGAGCACTTTCAATCCGCCAGAGAAGGTGATCGACTGCCTTCAGTCACCACTGCCGGGCCAACGACACCGGTCCCTTCCTCCAGGTCCGCACGAACAGTTACAATTAGCTTACCAACTACGCTCCTGAAGAGCTTCCACAAACAAAATAACGAGCCTTCTCCGTCCCAAACCCCACAAACATTCGCCTTTTTCTTCTTTGTCTCCTTCCATCAAGTGGCAAGAGGGAGAAAATTAATGTGATCATCTGCTTTTCGGAACAGAAAAACGTAAAGACAGTTAAGAAAGAGTTTACAAAAGAGGTATTTAAATTTTGACTCTTCTAAACTACAGAAATGCAGAAGCTCCTGTGAACTGAGTAACATTCTGCTATTTAATATTTTTAAGTCTTAGCTCTGGGTCACACATCATGAGACACTAGGGTATGGCCTGAAAACTATTTTTAATGAAAATTCTGTAACACTACTGCTCACTTCACCAAATTCCTCGCCAGCGTGTAATAACAAAACAAAGCAACGTGTCAGTGGCTTTTATTACTTGAATCCTATGGTTTTAGTGTATGAAACAGCATCCAAGAAAGACCACAGGGAGAGATGGCATAACAATGGTTCTCTAGGTATTGTTAGGGGTGGAGCTGTGGAAACGAATGGAACGTTTGGAAGAAACTAAGCAACAATTCAGAGTAATAAATTACATGTATAATGCCAAGAAAATTCTGGACATAATTTAGGAAAAGTGCCACTGGACACAGAAGACCAAAAATGAAGACTCAATGTCCCCAAGTTTTGGCATTTAATAAACAAACATATTTCTCTAGGAACGTGGTACTCAATTAATTAGTTAAGTATACGTACTTAGGCGGTGAAGTTTCTTCCTGGCAGATGGTCCAACAGGCTTCGAAAATAATGGGAAAATTTACTTCAGGTTGTCTCCTTGGTTAGTTTAACAAACATCGTACCAAAAGATACTGGAGGGGGCTTGGCATTAGATTACGCTGGCCTTTTACTTAGGATGACCGAGCTAAAAAACACTAGCAGCAGGGCCGCCCCGCCCCCCCCCGCCCGGGGCCAGCGAAGACCCTGCCCACGGGCCAGTCCCGCACCTCCCCCGGAACTGAGCTCCATTCCCAGGCCAGAAGGGGCTATAAAAAGCCTGGCCTCTGGCCAGCTGGCCAGACCACACACCGGGTATTTTTAACTTCAGGGGCCTCAGGACAAGGAGGCCAGCACCAGGGCACCGAAACGTTCGGGGATGAGTAACAACCTCGGCCAGGACGGTGGTCTATATATAATGTTTTTCCGGAGGGACCCTAATTACCAAATGGTGTCTCACAGTGACGGGGACATAAAAAGACCATTTGCGGAAGCTGATGAAAGCGGGCAGATACTTGACTGCAGAAGAGCCCCGTCCCTCCAGCAGACCCTGCACATGGCAACGTAAGCCGTAACGTGAACACTGAACCTGGCCAGACAAACTGGACTCTTGTTTTTTTTATCCCTGACACATAAGGCTGCAAACTTGACTTCTGTTGTCATTGTCCCTCTGCAGCTGGTGTTCTGAGCTGCGCCCCGGTCCTGGCCCTGGGCCACACATACGGATACCAGAGGGCTGTCCTTCCTCGGATGAAAAACACAGCCAGACCACGACTGAAGACTGTGTGCTCGAGGATTCTGCTCCTGGGGCTGATGTGATTTTCTGGGCAAGTAAGGATTAACGAGAACGTTCGTTTAGTTCATCCCTTACTGTTAAAAATTACATGTACACACAGATATCAGTAAAAAGGCCTGCCTTAAATGAACACCATTTCACCTTTTTTTGAGTCCTGAAGGTTCTCCAGCCTTTGTCATGATTCTCTCAATTCTGAACCCGGAACTGCAGTGTCAGGGCAAGGGGGTGCGGGGGGTTCACACAGCTGCGTCTCTCTCACTGGCTCACTTAGTGGCTTTTGGGAGGTTGGGATGGGGACTGCCACCATTCTCCGCAGTCAGAATTTCTTTTCTGACTAAACATAAGCTTAAAATATTTTACTTAATGTGCCCTTTTATTATCCTAAAAGCAAGAGGCAACCAGAAAAGTGTTACCTACTTGAGACTTGCATTAACAACTTTGTTACACAATGTATTCACATCAGCGTATCCTTGCAGTTTAAAACAGTAGGATCACCTCTGACCCAAGTGTCACTGGAATGTCTGCTCTCACATGCAATCAGCTCCACGACACCTGTGTTTCTTCCTGTCATTCCTCTCCACGACCTCTCCCCTCAGCTGCCCCACTCTGGGCACTGACTCTCCTAGGAGAGCCCTGCCGGCCTCCCTACCCCTGACCCCGCTGTCCTAAACCCAGCTGGGGCGCTCATTTCCCCCTGCGACTCTCCCTGCCTTCCCTGCCTTCCGCGAGGCTTTTCCTGGCTAACCTCAACAAAGGCCGCCCCGCCCACACGGCCTCCTGGGCCAGGCGCCCCGGCCTGACCGGGAGCTCTGCCGCTGTGCCGTCGTGTGCACGTATTCATAGGTTTATTCTTGGCCCGCGAATTCCTTGAGCCCCTGAAAAGTCCCATGCACCACCGGGGAGCACACTGTGAAATCCTTGTAACAGGCAACAGGTTGGTTAGAAAAACTGCTTTATTAGAGATGTCTTTGTTAAGACTTCCAGGAAACATTTCAGATTAAATGCTCATGTTTATCTCAACTCCCTCATTGAATAAAAGTAAATAACAATAATAACAAAGGATTTCTTGAGAGTAAAAGAATTATTTTTAAGTATACACCCACAAGGACACAGAAAACGTAAGATAATAGCAGGTAAGAGGTCAAAATGTTTTTGGAAGGAAAATAGCTGATAGACAAGTGATAATTAAAGTTTTAATTTGTTCTAAGTGAGAAGATAAGAAGCAAGCTAATTAAAGTTCCAAACCCCAAAGACGCAGGAATCGGCTGGGTGCAGTATCTGTGGGGGTGATCCAGAACCGCCCCCCACCCCGCCCCGGAGCAATCCTCACTCCAAACCAGTCAGAAGTGAGCAGGACTTCCATTGGGAGAGGGAGCCGGAGACGCTCATCTGCGGAAAACGGGATTAAATGGAAGTACAAACGAGCACAGCTACACTCACGAGCACAGCTACACTCACGTCCAGCCTCCAGAGGCCCTCACTTCCTCGGTGGGTGACATCACTGGGGAGGAGGGGAGTGTGAGGAAAACAGCCCTGAGGGTCTCAGACACAACGGCCTGACTCCCTCCCCACCACCCAGGCCCACCTGTGGACACACCTGTCCAGGAACACAGCCCTTAGCTTTGGGGTCACACGTACCCCACTGTTACGTGTCAAGAGAAAACCAGTGATCACCGTGCATCTCAAGACAGCCTCCATCCGACGGGAAGGACGGCAAAGGGGAAGGACAGCAGGACTCGAAGGAAAGAGAGACAAGGAGCACTACAGAGCAAACCTTCAGAAACAAGGCCCTGAGACGACGACCTTCAGGGAGGTAGACTACTGTTCCCACGAAATAAGAATAAGATGGTGTAAAAACGAGAGGGAGAAAATTTAGCAGATAAAACCACATTTGTGAAAAGTGATTCTATAAAAATAAAGTAAAAATGCACCAAAATAGCTGAAAAACAAACTACCTACCAAAAGGATTTTTTTGAAAAAGGAGAGAAGGGTTAAAAATTAAAGAATGAATCTAGGGTTTCTAATATCCAACTGATAAGAATTCAAAACAGCAAGAGCAAAGAAAATCAAGATAAGGAAATTATCAAAAAATATGATAACCCTCCCCCCTCCACCAAAAATTCCCAGAACTGAGATCCACATTGGAAGGGTAATTTAAAAAAATCAATACACAAAATAAATAAAAAATATCAACTCTAAGGTTCACCAATATTTTAGGTATCAGAGAAACAAAGAGCCCCTAAGAAGACCAGAGGCTAAAACACAGGGACATAGAGAAGGCTGAGGGCCTGGACCTGTCCACAGGAGCGCTGGAGCTGGGAGAGCAGCAAACACTCGCTCCTGGGAGAACATCATTTCCCATCCAGAACTCCGTGCGTACACGCAGCCAAGCAACCGATCGCGTGTGGTGCTAGAAATAGCAACTTTCTGACACGCAGGGAAACTTCCCTCTCCTGCGCCCTTCCCAAGACGTTACCGGAGAAGAGGTCCCACCAAAATGAGGAAACAACTAAAGACGGAAGGCACGGACGCAGAAAATTGAGGTTCAGGACAAAGTGACGCCAAGAACGATGGTGAAGGAAGTTTTAGCACCTGTGCAGCAGGTCGTGAGTGTAACAAATCACAGACCGGGGAAGGAGGCACTGGGACCCCGGTTCTGATCACAGAAGGATGCGACCACTGCCCCTTCGGCCAGACACTTGGAGATGAGCAACAGGCAACGTGCTTCCTTCCAGTCCGAGCCGGCTACGGGGGTCCGTCTGGAAGACCTGGAGTCACCGGGAGGCCACGAATTTGAGTTCTGAATCCTAAAGTGCAGAGGCAGCGCTCTGAAATGTGGGCATGTCCCCACACACAGAAAGGCTCTTCAAAAGATACTGGGCATCTGTGCCAGGAAAGAGGCTCCGGGAGTCTAACTGATGGGCCCCCCCGCACTGAGACGAACTGCACCGTTGTATCAGCAGAGGAGGATAAACTGGTGATCTATCTGGTTTTCAAAAGTAAAACCATAAGGCAGTTACCAACTCTAGAACAATCCGAAATTGTATATTAAGGAGATGACCCACAGTTAAAGTCTCCACTACAGACAGTAATTTCATTTAATCCTATTAGTGTAAACACAGAATATGGACTTACCCCTAATTTGTGGTCTAACGGGACCAGAAAGGGAAAGGGAACTGCACGGCAGGGCCACACAGAGTTAACCTTCACACAGTGGAGCCAACAGAGTCCAAGTTCGAACACTGAGAACTAACTAGCCACGTAATCGTGTCGTTTAGAAATATGGACTCAGGTGCCAGAATAACCCACTAAGAGTGGAAAACAAATGCTTCTAGGGAACAGAATTCGGGGGCCAGGAGAGCTGAAGTCCAACTTGGCATTTTTCACAAGCAGCCCTGTGACACCGTTTCCAAACTGCGTACGCACGTGAAGAAGCGTTGTTTACTTTCCGGAGCGTGTGCCTCCTCCAGCAGCCCGGCCTCTCAGTGGCGAGTCCTTCGCGTGGGGTGAGGGTCCCACCACAGACCCCCTTCAACACTGCTCACCTGCAGCCAAATGCCCAACCACCACGAAATTTAAACCTGTGGCGTTTTCACAGCACTCAATCTTTTCTGCACAATCTAAACAGAAAGAGGACAGATCCTTCAGAATGAGTGAGCTACAAACTCGTAGGAAGAGACTGTTGGGCCAACCGGACGGACCCCCTGGTCCACATAGCACAGCTGAACTAAGCAAAGTAGAACAGCAATGGCGACAGGAAAGTTTGCCAGTGGAGACATGGGCGTCTGCTCAAACAGGATATTCTAAGTAATTTGCTGGATGCTGCAACCACACGTTACCTACCAAGCGTGCAACCCGGACAAAGCAATCAAAACATACATATTCACGCTCAGTTTTCCCAGTGGCAAGGGAACCGCTAGTGGCCACTCGAATTCGTGACGTTTCTCTCTCATTAGAATGAGAGTAAGGGAATCAGCTCAACACAAGGTAAATCACCCTTCCCCTCTTCACCTTCAAAAGAAATCATTTCACTTGGTTCATGTGTAGCTTTGGACTTTCAAATCACTAATTTTTAATAATCATACAATGCCAGCGTATATTTGCCATTAATGTAAGAACAATGTAATAAATACTACTAAAAATGCTTCAAAAATGAAATAACGCAAGGGGAAAACAGCAAGAGAGAGAAAATCTTGATCACATACAGTGAATTCAATAGGTCTGATGAACAGAAACAAGACATTACTAACTTTTCCTTTTTAACTTAAAAGATGTGTAGCAAATGTATGCAACTTTGAATAAGAAAAGATGCCCTAAAATGTGTTATCCGGAGCAATAACAACAGACAAAACTGCCCATAATCAGAAAAAGTGGTAAGAGGTGTTTTTTTTACATTCCCATTTGTAAAAGTAATAAAAGTCAACTAGTAAGTTCATTTAAGGAGGAAAATAAACAAGGTCTAAGTTTTTATTCAAAATTTAACTTCTTTCTACATATTTCTGTATCATCATTCACCTCATTAAACACACCAGAATAAAAGTTCAGAGTGCTGACTATACTGTCTGAATATTACTTTAGATTTTTGGCAGGTTCCTATTTCTAAAAGCAAACTCATGAGCAGCGCAGGTCACAACAGCAACTATCCGTTTTTCAGGTGCAAACGTCACTGCCTCGGAGGGGGTGATGTGCGAGGGGGGTGATGTGCGAGGCACAGAACGGCGTGATCCCCGAGGGGGAAGACAACAGGCCTGACGGAAATCACAGGCCCTTCCTAAAAGGCCCACTCACGCGAACAGTGTTTACAGACACACTACACTTCTGCCCCTCCGGACACATGACGAGATGAGTAATGTTTTCCATTCTGGAAGCCTAGCATGGAGAGACAGTTTCTCTTAAAAATCAGGTAAGATCCAGGAGCCCTGCTGCTTTCTGAACTCACCCAAATGCGCAAAGATGAAAGAAATATTTGGAGGTGCAAGAAGAAACAAAAAAGCTAGATTCTATGCTTGTGCTTGTGAAAATTTCTGCAAACTTTTAAAGCCTAATAAAACTGAAAAGCACCCCCACTGTCTCCTCCAAGCACCCCCACTGTCTCCTCCCAGACCCCGGAAGCCCGCTCCCCCACCCCACGCGGTTGCAGCGCTCCCAGGGCACGTGCCCCAAGCCCTCTCTGCAGTGTTCAGCACGCTGTCTCCCAAGTACCTACCTACCGTATGGTGCCGTGTATAATGTGCCCTTTTTTGCCCAAATTTTTGAGGGAAAAATAAGGATGGGCATTGTACACTGGTACCGTGGTTACATCCCATGGGCACAATAATCCCATGTACAGTGTGCACAGAACGTGGATGTGCATTGTACACGGCAAATACAGTGCTTGCGTGTGATTCCATGATGTACTCTGTGGTGCCCCACAACATATGAACTATTTGTTAATGACCTTAATAACATTTTCTTAATTTAACAAACCCAAAGCCCTGGCTGGTGTGGCACACAGTTGGTTGGAGTATCATCCCGTAAATGGAAAGGTGACAGGTTTGATTGCCCGTCAGGGCACATGCCTGGGGCCCCGCCAGGCCAGGCCAGGGGGCGTGTAAAAGGCAACGATCGATGGCTCTCCTTCACACAGATGTTTCTCTCCCTCCCCTCTCTCTAAAATGAGTAAGCACATCCTCAAGTGAGGACAAAAAAAAACACAAAACAAAACAACATCAAATCAAATGGATGTATGAAATACTGGTATTTACCTGAACCCGAAAGACCGATTTCTAAAATTCAGTAGAGATCTGCTGTAATTAAAATCAACCTGTACTCACACATACATTCCAACACCTCCCCGACTTTTCTCTTCCAACCCCACCTCGGGAAGAGTCCCTCCACGTTGCCATAGCACCAGGGTGAACATCAGTACCTGCACTCACTTCACACCATCGGCTGGTGTCTTTGCGGAGCACCTCGGAACAAAGAGCTGGTTCCTGTCATCTCTGCCCTCCCAGGGACCAGCACAGCACAGAACACATGGCTGACATTCAGTATCCGAGTCGAACTAGCAGTGAGTAAAAACTCACAGTATGAACTGTCTTTCTTTAAAGTGAATCACTTCATATAATTTTACTTTAAAAGAAAGCTTCGTATTGACTACCATAAATAGAAACCAGTATTACTTACCATCAATAGAACGCAGTCACGAAAACGAGTAATACGAACACACCACAGAACGATTACATTCAACTGGGTACCGGTGCCTGCCCAAGGCTGTCGGACTGAACCTACTCTTTAGAAAGCGACCAGGGCACAGGAGGGGCCGAGAAGTGTTGGGACAGTGTTAGAGCGCACGTCAGCTCACAGGAAAGACGAGGTGTAAGAGAATCCTCACCATGCGATTCCACGTTCTTTGCCGGTCTTGCCCCAGCGGGCCGTGTGGCTCGCACGGAGAAACGCTGGGCGGGGTGGTCGTTCACCGTGCACGACCCCAAGGAAGAGCAGAGTTCCCTCCCACGGCCTGGACGATGAGCGCAGGCCAGCCACCTAGCCGCTCGGTCTCCCCACGGGCACGGACTGGGTGAGAACTACAAGAGGTGGTAGGCAGAAGGGGTTCAACAGGATGCCCTGGCCCTGAGCAGAACTTTGGTACATACCAGACCAATGTTAAAATCCTGTGATTCTGGTGTAAAATGGTACATCTACGGTGGAGACCAGTGTGGCAGCTCCGTAAAGAGCTCGACACAAAACCACCGAATGGCCTAGCGATTCCACCCCTAGGTATACACACACTCAAAAGAACCGAAAACAGATATTCGAACAAATTCTCCCACAAATGTTGACAGCAGCCCTAATTCACAGTAGCTGAGGAAGAACCCCGGGTGCCCATCACAGATGAACGGACAGACAAACTGTGGTCTATCCAGACCACGGAGTAACGCTGAGCCGAAAACAGAGGTATAAAGCACCAGCACACACCTGGAGACACTATGTTGAGTCAAGGAGGACGACCACAGAAGGTCCCATGTTAGGAGATGCCATTTATACGAAATGTCCAAAACAGATAAATCCACCGAGAAAAAAGGCGGACTGGTGGCTGCCACGGGCTGGGGGAGGGGGAAACAGGAAGTGAGTCACGGCCTCATCTGGGGATGAAAATGACGCAGGACTAGACAGAGGTGACGGCTGCGCCACACTGCGAAGGCACCAAAGGTCACCGAGCTGCACACTTTAAAACGGTTAATTTTGTTATATTTCATCTCGATAAAAATAACTGCTCTGATTCGAAGCGCGACAGACACAGTAAGTAACGTTCAATTTTCGACTTAGTAAAGGTCGCAGAGGACTTCCCGTGAAGCTGATGTGCAATGTCAGAATGAGGCCACCTTAATTGTAATCAGCCTTATTATTCGAAAAACTCAAGTGAATTCCAGTCTCAGCGATGAGGCGCATTCCAGTTCTACCAGAATGGAGAAGTTCAGTGGCAGCCAGGGTCTGAGGTCTTGGCTCTGATGAACCCGGGTTAACCCCCCTTGCCTTAGCTCCCCATCTGCAAGTCCAGGACCCTAGCACCTACTTCAGAGGGCCCTCGGGAAGGCGGAGTTAATCCCGTAAAGGCAGTACAGCCGTGCCTGACACAGCATGAGCCCTCAATAAGCACTATTATTATTATTCACAAAATGAAGATAAATATTGGTGGAAGCCTGACGAGGACTGAGACATTCACGTACGAGTTCCTAGTGTAACACCTGGTGCCACAATCGCTGTTACAATCGCCGCCCAGTGAGTCTCTCGTCTGTCACAAACAAGAAAGCAGGAGGAAGCCAGTGATGACGGTGATGAGGACGCCGAGGCATCACCTACACTGAGACACTAAATCCTGTCGTTTCTGAAACCAAAGATGACCGAGCTGCCATAATTGTCAACTAGAGTGAAGCACGTGGCAATTTTTTTTCCTGCGACCTAAGTTCCATTTCCTTCCGCCCAGGTGTCAGGTTCATTGCAGGTGCAGCCATGACCTCCACCTCTGCAAACGAGCAGCGGCCCCGGGCGGCGTCAGGCCACAGTTCCGAGGCTGCCTGTGACGCACCCCCGCCAACAGCCAGGCTTTCTGGAGGTGCTCTGGCCCCACGAAGCATGTGAAAATAATGCCTGCTAAGAAGAGTGGGTTCGACTTTCCAGTGTCACTTATGGAGAACTAAAATGTCCCATTTAAGGTTGTCTCCCCATAAATAAACACTGACTTTTACACAAGTCCAAGGTGCGTATGGATGTAAAACATTTCCACACCAGAGGGCTTTAGGCCCATTTCACAGCCCCCAGCCTCCCCCACCACAGCGGGGCTCCCCGCCGCCCCTCGGAAGGAACCCTCTCCCCTCCGGCGGTGAGCCCCTCGGGAAAAACATGTTTTCCGTAACCGCCGTGCTGACTGCCCGAGAAATCTTCCTTCGGAAAGCGCTGTCAGGCGACCGGGACGAGGATCAGAGCTGGTATCACACTTCGGCCGAATCCGATCCAGCTACAATCTGGATTCTAGAACCTCTGCTCACCTGCCCTACTCCGTGTATCCCACTCGACAGGAGAGAATTCAGGGAACGCTACCCGCCACGAAGGGAAGCGCAACCGCCTCCATTGTTCCACGGGGTCAGGACCGGAGAGAAGGGACTGGGGCCCCTAGCACCCCGCAGGCTGAAACGAGCAGCACCACCCTCAGCAGAGATCCCTGAGGACCTAAAAGCAGGGTTACAAGTAAGGCCAAGTGGCTGTCAGCAGGCTTCCTACCGATTGGAGGGGGCGCCGGGCACCAGAGTTCAACCCGAAACGAAGAAAGCGGGGGAGCAGCCGCCTCTCAGCCAGCGCAGGTGGCGGACACGCCGCTGCAACACCGGGACCTTGCTGCAAGGGGTGCCCCAGTCCGGGGCCGCAGGTGCGCCCTCTTCCCTCCGTCTGCTCGTGGGGGGCCCCCTGCGGCTCCACATGGACCACAGCAGGGCCAGACCAAGTCCCTGCAGCCTGCAGCTTCCGCCCCCTGGGAGCGACGAGTGCCCCTCCGGTGGTGAGTGCTGCGGAGCAAATAAAATGGGGCAAGAGGCAGGCGTGGGCAATTCCACTTGAGTCAGAGAAGGCACACGAAATCCACGGGGGAGGGAAACCTAAAAGGAGTGAGAGAGCAAGCTCTGCAAAGACCTGGGGAGAGCCTGCCAGGCAGAAGGAAGAACACACGCGGAGGCCCAGAGGGAGGGGAGGGCGTGGGGGTGGCGAGGCAGGAGTGAGCCTGGGGACTGGAGTGAAGTGGCCCGCCTTCCGCCCTCCGACAGGCCCACTCGGGCTGCTCTGCTGAAGCAGACTGTGGGGTGGCAGGAGTCAGGAGTCCGCCATGGTGGTGGCCCCAAGGGGAGGCAGTGGGGCTGGGCCCCGGGGCCTGTCCAGGCAGTCAGACTCATGCAGTTTCCAGATGTGTTTCGAAGGAAGAGGCCAGGGACTAAAGGGTGACTGTCGACTCTGGCTTACGCTAGCAGCGGACGGAGCTGCCACTTACTGAAAATGCAGGTGCAGAGGTACAGAAGAAAAACTTTTACACGAGAAACTTTGCAACCATCAAGAATAATCCTGTGTCCTCTACAAAGATTTACAACTGAAAAGCCCTGCCTCCACATTCTAGAATTCAGAGCTCAACGCACAGCGCCCCTCACAGCTCAGGGGCATTCGGACGACTGAGATTCCCAGGCAGGCCCAACCCGGCAGACTTGGATTTGAACTCCGCACGCTGCACATTGCCCGCTGCCCGTTTCCTGAGGCCTCTGGCAGCAGCAGATGAGTCTCAGGTCCCTCTGCCTCATGCTCCATTCTGAACGCTGCTACCCGCATGACCTGCTGCGTGTGTGTAGTAAGTGGGCCGTGACACACCGGAGGTCACGGAGGCAGAGCCCGTGATGTCACCAGGTCACCACTCGTTCCACAGCTCAGCCAGAGACACCAGTGGGAAGGCGGGCGGTTCTCCCTGGCCTCCCTGGGGACTTGGAAAGGAATGTCGTCTTTCCTTTTCTCTCCCGACCATGAAAACTGGGCCGGCTACTGAGGAACAAGATTTTCTCATCTCCAGACCCATGACGAACGGCGTGGGACTTACAAGTAGGAAGTAGAGAAGGAAAATCTTATACCTGCAGGAAGCCCACAACACTGCGGAGAACTTCCAGAGACATAAAACACGTACCACGTCTAGATCATTGGGATACCTGAAAATCTCATGGGAAGTTTAATACAGGTATCGAAGGAAAGGAAGCCTCCTTTTCGGCTGACCTTTTCAGGGAGTAATTCTGAGGTCATCCAGCCCACAGGCCAACGACTGATGAGGCTGGTGATGAAGGCTCGGGTGGGCCGAGCGTGTGGCGCTGGGAAACCTGAGGCAGCTCGGCTGGGAGCCCCCGCCTGGCACACGTGTCCCCATGCCCTCCCTGGGCCCGGCTGCTGCAGCCACCCAGTGGGCTTTTCTGAGTGTCCAGCCCAGAGAGTAAAACCGAATGACCTCAGCACCGGCAGCTTTCTGCCTTTTAATTCTCTTTCGCTTTCTGCTATTGACACGACTCCTACTTGTTGTTTGCGAATGTCTGAAGATCCCGAGAACTCGACACAGACACGTGACTAAACCTGAAGAGCCAAGTTCACTGGTTTGACAGGTTTTTTTTTAAGTATGTTCTTAATAATTCAATACCTATAAAGGGAGACTAACTTGGTTAATTCTTTAGACTACAGTCTGTTTTCTAGGGTAAGCATACTTCTTCCTGGGGTAACTCCTGGTGTTGCGGTAAATGACAAAACTTTGGATTGGGGCTACGTAAGTAGGCCAGGGACATTCCTGTCCATGTGACCCACTGACTGCTCTCAGGCTCAGCCTTAGGGTTTCCAGGGAAGGTCCAACACCTGGCTGGCCCCACGGGGGGAGCTCCACTTGAAACCCGAACTGACCGAGCCCCCACAGGTGAGGCCGTCCACGCTGCGCTGAGAGAAGCCAGGCTGCTCCCTCCCTTTCCCCTCACGCTCCCACCTGTCTTCTTCCTTGCCTCACTCTCTGCTGACGTGTTTTTCTGATTTCATTCACAACCACTGTTTACCCTTTAAAGTTACTGCTCAAAATTTTAAGGACAAATGGCCTTCATAAATGTGTTGCATATACAAATAAGCCAACTGCCATAAAGAACTTTTTGTCATAAGGAATTTAACTTTCGTCCAGTAACATAAAAGAAAAAAAGCTACCTTTACCCTTTAATAACTTTGTTTTAAAATAAAAGAGAGAGAGAGAGAGAGAGAGAGAGAGCGAGAGCGAGCGCCATCCACCCCCCCTGCACGGGGGTTAAAGGAGTGAAGGTGACGGCACAGAACGTGAACCCTAGACCTTCCTTGTACTCGGAGCTCCTTGTACACAGCGGGTCCCAGTCTGCAGCGTCCACTCCTCTCCCAACGCCTCAAAAAGCAACAATGTGTGGAATGAGTAAGTAATTACCGACCTCTCTTCGCTGCCTTTTGTAACTCCAAGAAGAGTTAGCATCTCAGTCTGAAGGTTTTCTACATCCTAAAAGGGGCAGACTACATCCTACACATCCGACATACACCAAGAGTTCAGAGAAAACTTTCAGCTTAAAATTAATAAAATTAAAAGTTAGGAAATAATGTACTGCACTAATTGCAACAACTTGCTAATCTTCAAAGAAGATACAGTTCTCTCCCTTTTAGAAAGAATTTTAAAGAAACTGGGTTAGTAGTTGTATTAACACTAACTGTCAGGCATCAGTCCATACATTTCAGAAGACTATCACCTGAAATGACCCAACTCTACAATATAAAACTAAACTGGAAAGACATTAGCTTACTCTTATTTTAAAGAAACATCCAAGCTAGGAGATCGTGTAGTACAGTTCCTCCCGTTGGCAGAGGAGCAGTAGGTCCAGACCTTCCCACTATCGCTCAAGGGTTACGTATTACTCGGCAAAGACTAAACTGTCCCAACGCCTGGTCCGGGGCACTCTAGGGCAGAGGCAAGCTTCTGGCTCACTGGGAAGGGCCTAGAACAAGCTGCCAGGGTGCAACGTGGTATTTGGTTAGGAACCTGCTCTCGGGTTCTGACCTGCTGGTCCTTCTCTGGAACCTGACTGCTCGTCCCAGGTGCACAGTGGAATCACCTGTGCAGCTCAGAAAAGGGCGGCAGGGGCCTTCCCACTCGGGCGCCACTGACACGGGCATCCGTCCCTGGAGTGTGTGAAGCACCTTAGGAGACTCTAATGCTGAGCACAGCTTGACGACCACGGGCCTAAGATATGCCACTCTGTCACTTGAACATTCAACTTATCTTGTGGGCTTTCTGTTTGTTTTTCAAGGAGCACTGAGGGAATATGGTTGGTTGACTTCACTGGTATCAACTGTTAGCTTTACTTGAATTGTTTAAATTTTAACATAAATGCCATACTTCCTATTTCTTTGGTAAAAGCAAATAAATAGAATTTATCTAAAATATACTCAAGCCCCAGCTGGTGTGGCTCATGGGTTGAGCACCGGCCTGTGAACTGAAAGGTCACGGTTCGATTCCCAGTCAGGGTGCACGCCGGGGTTGCAGGCCAGGTCCCCAGCTGGGTGTGCAGGAGAGGTGAATGATCAACGTTTCTCTCTCACTCTTTCTCCCTCCCTTCCCCTCTCTCTGAAAACAAATAAACTTTTTCAAAAAAAGGAATTAAAAATATATAATCAAGTAATTCTAATGCTACCTAAAACATACTTGAGATTAACATCTCGAAAATAAAAATAACAGAAAAGCTTATTAGATATTTTAGATAGAAAGTATTTTAGGTATGTAAAATAGATAAATGAAAAAAATAGTATAAGCTACCAGCAGAGAATAAGTACTGTACCCTGAACATAATTAGAATATCTAAAACAATGTAAATGTTCATATATATATAAACTTCCTAATATAAAAGCACCTTTCTAAACTGAAACAGAAATTATCTCACATTTTCTCCTTTTTTTAAAAAAGAGGGTTAATTTTTAGGAAAAAGGTTAAGATTTTAAACTTTATATTTAACTTGAAATGTGATCTCTTTTAACGCACCTCTACTAAGAATGTGGCGTTGAATGCTTCAATGTGTTTAAATCCAACTTAACAACTAGTTAAGTATTCCAGAAATTTAAATTTTAAGGAGCAAAAAAAATTACCGTATCTACAAATCTTTTCAAAAACCTTTTCTTGGTGCTGAACTCCATCTACAGGGAACTTTGGCATCAGAAGCAGCAGCATCTGCTGTCGACTTGGAAGCCGAAATGTGAGGTGCGAATGCATTTTGTTGGTAAACCATAAATACCGTCGTGTTCACTGATGAAGAACCACAGAGGAAATCAAGACAGAATGTGGCCAACAAAAGGCCACTGTTTACACACATCTGCATGCACTGAAAGGACTCCAAACATTTCAGGTGCACAAGCAAAGCGGCGTGGCTCTCAGTCTCTTAGTGGGGAGCACGCACATGTAAAAACACCGTATGTTGACGGCGGGCGAAACCTCACAGCACTCACTCTTTTAATGGCCACAAGGTTTACCTCCACTGCACTGACGCGTTACACATATGTATATCTACACCCAGGTAACACATGTTTAATATGTTGTCTACATGCATACACAGATCTACTTCGCTACACCTGGATGCCGCTGCCACACGAAGTTCTGTCTTGTGTTCATGTGTGCAAGTGAGCGTGTGCACACGCGAGTACTGGTGGGCATCTTCACGTGAACATAACCTATCCAAAAACGAGTTCTGAGTGTAAGACAGACACCAGGCGCCCATTCCTTTCCGCTACGTTCGTTGTCGAGCTTTCCTTTCTCATCCCGTCACACCCAATCGTGCTCCTTAAAAACAGGACGCCCAGGCTCTCATTGGAGAGAAGGAAAATCAGGCCCTGACCATCAGGTGCTCACGGGGACTCGGAGACGGAGCCCAGACAAACACTTCACATCGACAGACCCTGAACTTGGGCCGTCCCCCCCGCCCACTCACCCTTACTTTGCAGAGACACTGTTCAAACTGGATGACAGTGCAATTCCAATTATGTAAGTAACACAGGGAGAAATATGAAACTTGCCTCGATAACCCCCCAAAACATGTATTTTTAGCCAAACAATTGTAACAATTGTCTCCTTTTAGAAACAGTTGCTGCCAGAATAGATATTTGCATTAAAAAAAGTATTCTGGCTGTTGAGATGGCACCAAATAGAATGCTTATGTTCTGAAATAAACATTTTACATAAAATATAGCAAAATAGTCATATCCAAAGGGTGTAAAAGATAAACTACAGGCAAATAAAAATACCTATTGATTCTTAAAATGTTTCAAAAGAAACTCATTTTTTAATTCCATTTTACTTCAAGTGTTAAGTGCAGACATTATCTTATCAAAAATAACAAATTTCTATGTAATTACCATGCTAAATTACCAAATTACCATGCTGCCTTTCAAAACAACAATTATATTCCATGTTCTTGTTGCTGTAAAGGTCTTCACAACACAGATGTTTTTAAAAACTAAAAATGTCCTCTTTTCCCATTAGAAACGTACCCATGAACTTAAGTCTCCCACTTTGCCCTTTTTGCTTTTCCCTGGTTTTACGCCAGCAGGCAACGGATTACACAAACATCGGCAACAAGGTAAGAATAGTTAAAATATCAGCCCAATAACCCTAACAACTCGAGAAAAATCTCAGATTACAAAATCTGCTCAGCACAAACGAATATACCTTTGTGCCTGTGGCCTGGCTCTCCTGGGTGCTATTTCATCTCAGGCAAGCCACACGGGCCTACGTATACATTTATGGTCACAAAGGACAAGAAAAATGAAAACATTTGTTTCTCTGATCCAGGAAAGGACAACTGGCTGTCTGTTTTTAAAATAGTCAAAACGAAGAAAGATGCCCTGGCTGGTGTAGCTCAGTGGATTGAGTGCCGGCCTGCGAACCAAACGATCGCGGTTCGATTCCCAGTCAGGTCACATGCCTGAGTTGCAGGCCAGTTCCCAGCAGGGGACACACGAGAGGCAACCATATTTCTCTCCCTCTCTCCTTCCTTTCCCTCTAAAGATAAATGAATAAATAAATATATTTTTTAAAAAAACTAAGTAAGAGTCTGAATCTAGTACTCTTAAAAATTGTACGTCCTCCGTGCACTTCTGCACGAGATGAAGTCTGCCAGCGTGCTTCTTTCTGTTAACCATCAGGGCAGAATTCCAGGAGCCTAGCGGCAGAGGCACCGAACACTCATGTCCCCTGTCAGCTCCATAAAAACCCAAGCAGACTAGTTTTTAGGGCACCATGCAAAACTCATCTGTTTGGCCGTGTATTTGCTAAACATGTCAGTGTGGGAGAATCAGCAAGTGAAAGGCCACAAATCTAGGTTCATCCAGTTAATAAACACCAAAATGATGCACTATCATCGCATCATGCTTCAAAGACCCAGTCACGAGTGTATTTCAAAAGTAAAATCACTGCCCTGCAAGTCAAGAATCGCCAGGTGAGTCAGACCTGACGCTGAGTGGCCACGCCCCCTGCCTCTCAGAGACAAAGAGCAGGCAGTGCTACCACCCATGCTCAGTGTCCTGCATCTAACAGAACTCATTCAGAACTCCTGTCACAGGAGTGGACCCTCAGCCAAAGACAACGTACCACTCAGCCGGTAAGTGGGCAACTTAATTTACAAACTTGAATTCCTACATTTTAATTCTTTGCAGAAATATATAAGCAATATTAAATGAACTGGATTCAGCCCATTAGAGGTTCACAGACCAAACCAGAAAGCTTTGGAGGCCATCCAAAGCAAAATCATGCCTAGGTGGTGATGTCCACTCCATGAAAGCTCAATGTCATCATCATCTTTCAACTTTGTCCCCGAAGAACATCAGCAGCCATGAGTACAACAAGATTCAGACAACTGCACCAATGCTAGGAGAAGATGGACGCACGCAGCAGCCAATCATGGGCCAGGACTTTGGGGACAAGTTTGTAATTCCCCCCAAGTCACAAAAAACGCACCTCACTGAAAATTCCTCACCAATGAACACAGACTGCAACTAACAAAATAAATATGCTCTAATGACCTTTACCCAAATTTCGAGTTCTTTCCTACGTCAAAGCCTACACCTAACGATCCCACGAACTTGCTGTGCTAAAAACTGTGTGTCCTTTCACACGCTACGCACCCTCGAATGGGCATGCACAGTCAGGGCGCGCCTGTTCGGTGTCCCAACGGAACGGCCTACTCGGAGGCTGTATTGTAACTAATGAAAAGGTGAGAAGCAGTGAAGGCTTCTTTAGAGCCGACAGTTACGATGAACTTAAGTGAGCCGGACATTCCACAGCCGGGGACCCAGTTCCTCCCAGGAACAGCATTTCCCGTCCGTTATCAGAAAGACCTGTGTTTAGAACCAGGTGTCTCTCTTGGTTGGCCGTGAAATGCCTCATCTAAAGCTTTAATTATAACTTGCTGGAAAGAAAGGACTCACGGACGGACGTGGACAACAGTGTGGTGACTGCAGGGGTGGGGGGATGGGTGCAGCTGGAAGAGGGTGTAAGGGGCATAATGGCAAGGGGGAAAATACAATAATATATGAAGAAAACATTTTTTAATCATTTGCTGAAATACTTGGTAGGTAATCATCGATTTGCCCCTTCAAATCAATGCAACTGTTCCTGGGGTTCACAAGAACGTGAGAGACGGAGGGAGAGAACAAAGCCACAGAGCCAAGAGCACCGAGGCTGCCCTCCAGTATCTGCAATGTGCCCTCTGTGTTCAGCCTCACGCATCTTGGGGAGAAAATGATGAAAACAATCCTAGGCACTCCCCCTTCACATACCTTCTCCAACAAAAGTCCCACTTTGGGACTGCAAACTAAACCAACGTCAAAAACTTCTCAGGAGACTGGGACGCATTCAGAGAAAACGGTCAAGGGGCGTCCAGCAGCGCACCAGGAACGCACCTGTTGAAATGACCGTCCAGCTTCACGCCAGGAAAGCAGTGGGGAGGGCAAACCAGAGGCCCTGGCATCCGCCCCTCTCCGCTGGACCTGCCGTTTCCTACCACCCTTCTGCCTCTCCTCCCTATCCCAACTGAAATCAGCTCCTGGACACGGCGAGGGCGTCGGCAGCTGGCTGGCTGGGCCTGCCTCCCCTCCACCAAGGGCAAGATAGTTTTAAAGTAAAAAAAACGGCGAGAGAGGAAAATCGTGACTCTTACCTTACTCTTCAATCCTTTACAAATAAATTACCTCCCTCTCACAATGAGCAGTCTCAATGAAAGAGTTTTACTCTAGACAGTAAAATATTGCTGGAAGAAAGGACTAATGTTGGAGAAATTAAGAGTACAATTAAGTCTGCAACTGACTGCTAGACTTCTGAGTGGCCAATCTTTCATACGCAGGGGTGAGGACCTCTGACACGACAAAGGCCGTGGAAGAACCGAGAGCAAGGCCTTGAAGCCCAACCTACTTCTGTCTCTCCCTACAACGGCCTGGAAGTAAAAACCTCCCCAGTAGAGAAGCCAGGGAGAGAGGAAAGAGAACATTCGGTCTCGAGAAGAGCAGGCTGAGGTGCACCTTCCCCGGGAGCTGTCCCTACGCAGCCCGGCAGCACGT
>PVKM010010415.1:0-34956 GCA_004027735.1 Carollia perspicillata
ACATAGGTACAGGCTTCTGCCCAATATCATTATTCTTCCCTTGTACTTACTGATAATTTGATGGGTATAGAATTCTAGCGTGGATAATTTTTCTTGATGATTTTGTTTTCTAACAAATCTTCATTGTTTTATAACTTTCAGAATTGTCGTTAAGTCCAATGTCATTTTAATGCCAGATTCCTTCTCAGCTGATTTTTCTCTCTAGAAGTTTTTAAATGTCCTCTTTAGCCCCAGTGTTCTGAAATTTCATGTGAATGAGGGAATAGATTTGATAAACTAACTGAAGGTTTGTTTGGTTGAATTTTATGTTCTGCTCAATTTTATGTCCTGAAAACTGAGTTCCCTCGGGTTACTTCATCAATCTAGCTTGAATTATCCTATCTGTCTTAGTCTTTCTGGTCCGCTACACCAAAATACCACTGACTGGGTAGTTTATAAATAGTAAAAGTTTATTTCTCACAGTTCTGGAGTCCAGAAGGTCCAAGAACAAGGGGCCAGTATAGTTGCATTTCAGTGAGAGGTGGCTCAAAGCCAGCCCCTCCTGTGTGCTCACAGCCAGAAGTGCTAGAGAGTTCTTTGATAAGAGCACTAATCCTATCCATGAGGGCCCCACCCTCATGACCTAATCACCTCCCAAAGGCCTCACCTCCTACTACCATCACTTTGGTATTAGGATTATAACATGAATTTTGAGGGAGGCACTGTCTAAGCAACCCTTCCTGACTAACCCCCATTCATAAGGATCATTTTCTGATTTTCATTCTTCAGCACCTGCACATAGTTTATCATTTACTTCTGAAACTACAATTCTTCAGATATTTTAGGCTGTTTCATTCCCCCAAAACTCTTTTACATGTATAAACAAATCAAGTTTGCTATTATCTTTATATTCCTATTTTTTATATCCCTATAGCACCCATTGCAGAGGCCCAATTCAGAAA
Organism: Carollia perspicillata; assembly: GCA_004027735.1. NCBI lineage: Eukaryota > Metazoa > Chordata > Mammalia > Chiroptera > Phyllostomidae > Carollia > Carollia perspicillata. The sequence goes on from PVKM010010415.1 coordinate 942, forward strand.
AGAATCTAATAAAGGCAGACTTTGAGTGAATAAAGGCTTGGCGTCTTCCCAGAAATAAGCTGCCCCACTGTTTACTGCAGGACTTTTCTCTTCCTTTCTTTAATTCTGATCAATCTGCCCCTTCCAAAGACAAGCTCCTTCTACGGTACTCAGAAATAAGTCACGTAGTTGTCTTACAGAGTGGCAGTTTACCATAAATGGAGTGAGTTTTCAGTTAATGTATTATTTAATCAAGCTGCTGTTTTTCCTTTAAGTCTTTAAGATATTATACAAGGCTAGCCCTGGTTGGTATGGCTCAATGGATTAAGTACTAACCTGAGAAACAAAAAAGGTCATGGGTTGGAATCCCAATCTGGACACATGCCTGGGTTGTGGGCTGGGGCCTCTCACTGAGGCTGCCTTCAGTTGGGGGTGTGCAAGAGGCAACCAATGGATGTATTTCTCTCACATTGATGTTTCTCTCCCTCCTTCTCCCTCCCTGTCCCTCTCTAAAAATAAATATTTTTTTTTCAAAAAAAGATATTGTACAAATATAAAAACACATATTCCTATTTTCCTACTTGATATAAGCATATGAGTTTAAAAGTATTTTTGCTACATTGTAAAAACATAATGTACACACTGTGTTGTAATGTAAGCAATTGACCTAGCTGAATCTCTGTCCTTTGACTGGGCTATCGTGGTGCCTCACAGGTCACTGTTCTGAGGATCTCTCTTCCTGTTATGAAAGCAGAACATGGGGAAAAGAGACAACCACTCGAAAGCCAGGAAACAAGATGAAGTTACCCTGGAGTTATCTTATTCAATCTTACACACCTAATAGATGATGTTCTTCACCCCTGGGAGGAAATCAAGAAATTACCTTGCCCTGACCAGTGTGGCTCTGTTGGTTGGGCATCATCCCGCAAAGCAAAAGGTTGCCAATTGGATCTCCAGTTAGGACACATGCTTGGGTTGCAGGTTCAGTTCCCGGAAGGGGTGTGTACTTGTATCATCAATTTTTTTCTTGCTCACATCGATGTTTCTCTCCTCTTTCTTGCCCTCCCTTTCCTTCTCTCTAGAAATAAATAAATATATACATAATCTGAAAAAATATGCATTATCTTGCCCTGGCTAGTGTGGCTCAGTGGATTGAGCAAGGGCTGTGAACCAAAAGGTCACCAGTTCAATTCCCAGTCGGGGCACATGCCTGGGTTGCAGGCCAGGTCCCCAGTATGGGGACACATGAGAGGCAACCGCACATTGTTACTTCTCTCCTCTTCCCCCTTCTCTAAAAATGAATAAATAAAATCTTTATATATATATATATAATCTTTTAACACCTTATACTTGGGATAGTCAAATACAAACCCAATAGGATGAACTGTTCTATCTCTGTTAGTAAATAAAAAAGTTATTTTAACACTCTAAACATCAATGAAAGTGATCTGGGTGTTACCTCAGGCAAGCTGTGTTGGAAAACAATTGTGATTGATTTAGTTGAAATCTAATTGATTGTATTATATCCCATTATATCCCATCTGAAGAACGACAATGAATAGGTCAGTGTGGTGTATGGTAAAAACAAAAACAAAAAATATCAAAGTACTAGAAATTATTTGCTTTGAATTATCCATATGGGAAAAACACATTAATTCTGCTACCCATGATATGGGCACAGTGCTTCAGCATGCCTCACTGTAATTAAATTTAAGATTTAATCAATTTACTTTTCAAGGCCAGTACTTTTTTTTTTACTCTATTTTTATTAACACTATTAGAACTGCCCGTTTCCTCCCTTTTTGCCCTCCTCCACCCAGCCCCTCCCTTCCCTCTGGCCATCACCAGGTGGTTGTCTATGTCTAAGGGCTACGCAAACAAATCCTTTAGCTAATCCCTTCGTCTTCTTTCATCCAGTCCCCTCTCTCCTCTGACAGCTGTCAGTCTGTTCCCTGTGTGGGACAGTACTTTAAATGAAAATGAAACTGAATCTCAATCAAATAGGATACTTGTTTTTTCAGTATTCCACAAAGTTTTTATTTTTTAAAAGATTTTATTTATTTATTTATTTTGAGAGAGAGGGGAAGGGAGAGAGAAAGAGAGGGAGAGAAACATCAATGTGTGGTTGCCTCTTGTGTGCCCCCTGCTGGGGACCTGGCCCAAAACCCAGGCATGTGCCCTAACTGGGAATTGAGCCTGCAACCTTTTGGTTGGCGGTCCACTGAGCTACACCTGCCAGGTCCAGTATTCCACAAAGTTTTAAAGTGATCCCATCTACCTACTCTTACATCACCCACTTTATACATAACAGCTCTAGGATTGATGACAGCATACCAAGTCCCATTTCCTTCCCATTGGAACCCTGCCAGGCATTCTGATTTGCAACAAAAATATATCTCATTACCTCCAAACTAAAAATCCATGTTGCTTGTCCTTGGTCAAAATCCTCATGGTGGCTTAATTAGGTAATAATTTAACACCGGGTGTACATTTTTTAAAAAAATTTAAGCTTTCGAAAGAGATCCGGTTCTTTAACCTATGCAAGTCACTTCATTTTATTTTGAGCTTCTGTAAGGCAAGATGATTTACCGATTACTGTCTGATTTTCCAGTATACAATTGTGGTCATGTTTTCTAGAAAAGCAAACTTTTTCTCTGCAAAATAAACAAGCCCATGGACCCCTGTGAATAGTGTTTTAGTGGTAGTTTGTAATCCATTAGCAAATCACGAAATCAATTTAGTGGGTGCACTCCCTGCCAGCATTAAAAATAAACAAAAAAGCTGACGTGGAATAAAATAAAGGAGAATAGGAAATCTTAGACTGCATCTTAGCAGAAAGGGAAGTATTATTTTATGGAACATTTATTTCAATATTTTACATAATGTGTGTACTGGATTAGAATGGATTTTTTTTAAAAATCCTCACTTGAATACATGTTTATTGATTATGGAGAGAAGTAGGGGAAGGGCAGGGAGGAGAAACAGAGAGAGAGAGAGGGAGGGAGAGAGGGAGGAGAGAGGGAGGGGAGAGTGATGGGGGAGGGGGGAGTGAGAGGCAGAGACAGAGAGACAGAGAAACACCCATGAGTTGCCCCCAACCCGCCCCTGTTCTGTATTCGCCCAGACAAGTTCGAACCCACAACCTAGGTATGTGGCCTGACAGGGAATCAGGGCCTTGACCTTTTGGCGTAGGGACAGTATGCCAAACAACTGAGTCATTCCGCCACCGGGGCAAAGATGGGAATTTTTAATGTGTGAGATAACACTGCTCTAAAGCTGCAGTTGCAAATGAGTGGTCCTAAGAAGACCCTTTTTCTGGCGGGGGCTCCGAACGGCCCTCCTTTTCCCAATTACATACATACCTGGATGCGCCCAGATTTTCTTCATATGCCATCAACCAAAACAGACTGCATGTATAAAAGCGGGCATGAGAATTCAGCTGTCTTCTTTTAAGAGTGATTGTAAAAGCGGGTAGGAGAATTCAACTGTCTTCTTGTAAGCCAGACATTAAAGATATTTTCAAATCTGTAGGACAATCTCATTCTTCAAATTTTTTTCTTAGAAAAACTTAGTCATTTAAAATTTTTAAATGCTATTTGTTAACCTGTTTATTATTTTTTAATGAATTTTTAAAATTAATGCTTTGGCTACTAATTCGGTAAATAGAAACAGATACCCACATATAATAAAGCGCTTTGGATTTCTCAACAATTTCGGAACCACTTGTCAATAATGAAACAAAGGACTTCAGGCCTGACTCCTGGCAGGTTTAACACGATTAGAGGCCTTTCTAGGGAGCGTGCAGAGCACGAACCAATAACCCACACCCGGACGGTGAGAAACCTTGCCAATAAAAAGAGATGTTGATGAAAGCGCGGGGTTCATCCACCGTGAGAACGCACAGGAGTCAACGAACAGACGTTAAAGGCGCAAGCGAAATCTAGGTCACAGGAAAAAAGAAGCCTTTCAGCGGATCTTTGCGACACTGTCGCGTGTCGTTGATTCAGTGCCGTAAAGACAGTCGCGGAGCAGCCTCCCGCCAGGCAACGGTGGAAGTGCGCGGCAATGGCGGATATGGAGGACCTCTTCGGGAGCGACGCCGACAGCGAAGCTGAGCGTAAAGGTGGGGTCGACTGGGCTCCGCGGAAGGGGCGCGTGCCGGGACTTATGCGGCTAGAGCCGCACCGCGATCCTGTTCCGGGTCTGCGGACGCTACGACGCTACGTGCTAGTGGTTGCTCTTCTTCCACTCCCGCCTCAGCGCCCCCTGCAAGCCAGCTTCCCTAGGTGGTCATGGAGCATTCTTGCTGTTCGTGGAGCATGCGGTGCCTTGGCAGTGCGTGGAGAGAAGGGGGCACCGTGCAGGGGTGCAGGCGCAGAACCTTGGGGTCCCGCTTTGATCTGTCTTGCATAAGCTAGCTCAGAGTAAGGGGTGTTTGTAAGTAAATGGGAATTAGGTGTTCAGGAGTATGAGGAATGGGGGGACAAGTTTACAAAGGAGCTGGGAATGCCCTCTTGAATGAAAACAGACAGACCATGGTGTGATGGGCAGTTCGAGATGTCTGGGTGGAGGAATTGGGAGGGATACGGGGCTAGGGTATGCATGGGCGTTGCACACCCGAGAGAATGTATTTTCTGATAGCCTGTGCAGAAACTCGAGAATTTCTTGAGTCAGTCGTATTAGATTCAGGAAGGTATGGGGTCTGTGTTTGGAGAGGAGAGATGAAGTATTTGTTGATGGAATGAATGAATGTTTATGGTGCATGGAAGTATTTCTGGCACAAGGACTGGATATTTGAGCTTGAAATATGAATAGGAGTTAATTTGAAGTGAAAAGGGGCCCAAGACCAAGTTCAGAATTCTTGCAACCCTCCAGGCTCAAAGTAATTTTATCTACATTTTCCCTAAGCAAATTACATTATTGTGGTTGCTTTTGTTCCCTCTAACTCCGATTTCTTTATATGTATATATTAGAGTGTAGTAAGGGGAGCACCAGGTGGAAATCTAATCTGAGGGCTCTATCCAGGATTCTAGTCAGGATGAGTCTGGAGATACTGAGTCCTGTATACTACCTCTTGTTCTACTACCTTTGCTAATGTTTTCATTCCCCCTCATTTTTGCTTGTCCATATCCCATTTGCCCTTCAGGTCACACTTCCATGTGAACCCTCCCACGACTCACTTCCATGAAGTTGTTAATTCAATTCAGTTAAGTTTTTATTGATCCCCTATCTTGTTCTGGCTACTTTGCTAGGTGTCAAGGATATAATGATGAAAAGATTGTCTCTGCATTCCTCCCTTCTCCACTAGCTTACATTGATACTTAATGCTATTTGATAAATAATTAGATGGGTAGAAACAATAGTTTAGTAACATGTATCTTGCAGTGCTTTCCCACCCAGTGTATGGGGAAGTGATATATGGAGGTAGTTGCTTCTCTGAGCTCCATGTTTTAACTTCTTTTAAGTGAGGGGTGTCAAACTCATTTTCAGGGTTGGGGGGGGTAGGCCACATCAGCCTCAAGGTTGCCTTCAAAGGGCCGAATGTAATTTTAGGACTGTATAAATGTAACTACTCCTTAACTATGGACAAGGGGCTCAGCGCTGCCGCTGGGTAGAAACAAGGTGGAGGGCCGGATTCGGCCCATGGGCCTTGTGTTTGCCACCTGTGCTTTAAGTCTTTCTTTTATCTTACCATCAGATAATAGGACTCGGTAGGACTTACTTCCAAATCTGCCCGTAAAGGTTGCTGTTGGTCCTTAAGGTAGTGGCTGTGACAGTGTAATTCCTGTTTGCCTAGCATATTTTATTATCTCCCTGTGCTAAAAGAGTTGTGGAAAATAACCACACCTGACAAACGTGTTGGCATAACAATGGGTAGAATCCCTACCATGGCCCCAAGTGTTTCTTTCATGCACAAACTTTCTGTGTAAACCCTGCACCTACTAGATTAAATTTATTCCTAAGTATTTTATTCTTTTGGATACTATTGGCAATGGAATTGTTTTCTTAATTTCATTTTTGGATTGTTCATGGCTAGTGTAGACAACTGATTTTCATACATTAATCTTGTATCTTGTAACCTTGCTGAATGTGTTAGCTCTAATTGTGTGCTTGTGTGTGTGAGAGAGAGAGAGAGAAAATTCTTTCGGATTTTCAACATATATGATCATGTCATCTGTGGATAGAGATAGTTTTACTCTTCCCTTTCAATTTGGATGTCTTTTTTTCTTGCTTAATTGCCCTGGCTAGAACTTTCTGTGCAGTGTTGACTAAAAGTGGTGAGTGGACATCCTTGCCTTGTTCCTGACCTTAAGGAGAAAGCATTATGCTTTCATACAGTATTAGCTGTGTTTATTACACAGATGCCCTTTATCAGGTTGAGGAAGTTCCCTTTTGTTCCTAGGTTGTTGAGTGGTTTACACAGAACCATGTTGGTTGTAAAGTAAATCTATTTTTTAAAAGATTTTATTTCCTTTTAGAGAGAAGGGAAGGGAGGGAGAAAGAGAGGAAGAGAAACATCAATTTTAGTACATCATCGATCAGTTGCTTCTCGAATGCTTCCAACCAGGGACCTAGCCTGCAATGCAGGTGTGTGCCCTGACTAGGAATTGAACTGGCAACCCTTTGTTTCACTGGCTGGCACTGAATCTACTGAGCCACATCAGCCAGGGCGTAAAGTAAATCTATTTAGACAGCCTATAGGTGGATCATTTTTTAAAATCCACTCTGTGAATTTCTGCCTTTCCATTGGAGAGGTTAATCCATATTCTTTTTCAAGTAATTACTGATAAGGGAGGACTTCTGCCATTTTGCTGCTTGTTTTCTTGTTTTTGTCAGGTTTCTTGGGGTGACATTGGTTCATAAAATTATATAGGTTTCAGGTGTGCAAGTCTGTAATGGACTATCTGTATATTGTATTGTATGTTCACCACCCTAAGTTAAGTCTCTTTCCATCACCATTTATCTCCACTTTACCCTCTTCTACTTTCCCTACCCCACTTCTTGGTAATCACCATACTGTTGTCTGTGTCTATGAGGTTTTTTGTTGTTGTTTTCTTATTCCCTTTAACTTTTTCACGCAGCCCACCAACAGCTCTCAGTCTGTTCTCCATCTGTATGAGTCTATTTCTATTTTGTTTGTTAGTTTATTTTGTTCATTTGATTCCACATATAAGTAAAATTATATGGTACTTGTATTTCTCTGCCTGGCTTATTTCACTTAGCACAATACTTTCCAGGTCCATCCACGCTGTCACAAAAGGTAAGATTTCCTTCTTTTTTTTTTTTCCGACGGCTGAGAAGGGAAGGGAAGGGAGGGAGAAAGAGAGGGAGAGATGAATATAAGGAGATACATCAGTTGCTTGCCTCTCACATGCCTTCAGTTGGGGACCTGGCCCACAACCCAGGCATGTACCGTGACTGGGAATCAAACAGGCAACCTTTTGGTTTGCATACCAGCATTCAATCCACTGAGCCACACTAGCTAGGGCTGTACCACAGCTTTTTTATCTACTCATCTACTGGTCGGCACTATTAATTGATTGATTGATTGATTTTAGAGAGTGGGGAAGAGAGAGAGAACCATTGACTTGTTTTTCCACTTATTGATACATTCATTGATTGTTTCTTATATGTGCCCTGCCCAGGGATCAAACCATTAACCTAGGGGAGGGGGGTAGGTGGAGGTGTAAGAAGGTATAAGGGAAATGAATAGTAATGGAAAAAAATACAATAAAAAAATAAACGTTAAAAAAAAAAAAACAGCAACCTTGGTGTATCTGGACGATGTTCTCACCAACTGAGCTGCCCAGTCCGGGCCTGTGATTCTTTTTGAATGAGGTCCTTTCTGCTCCCTCAGTAGTGGTGCGTGTACCAGAAATTCAGGCTCTTATCTTCAAGGCATCATTGAGCTGGGGAGCCGGTGGCAGGGCGTGGTGGGTGGCAAGTGTGTCTAGGGTACTAGGGTACTAGGGTAAAATGCCACAAAGTTCTGTTTTCTTTTTCTTTCTTTCTAAAAATTTAGCTGGTTTTTCCTGTTAAGCATTCTCTTGGTTGCTGCAAGTTTTGGTTAGTCTTCAGAGTACCAAGAAAACTCATACTAACAGTTTTTGAGAAGCGTTTTCGTTGCTTTTATGTTGGGGTGGGCTTTTGGTGTTCCTTACGCTACCTTTTTTGCTGACATCACCTAATGTTTATGTGATTCCATAGATTCTGATTCTGGATCAGACTCGGATTCTGATCAAGAGAATGCGGCTTCTGGCAGTAATGCCTCTGGAAGTGAAAGCGATCAGGATGAAAGAGGTGATTCAGGACAACCAAGTAATAAGGAACTGTTTGGAGATGACAGTGAGGATGAGGGAGCTTCTCATCAGAGTGGGAGTGATAATCGCTCTGAGAGATCAGACAATAGATCAGAACCTTCCGAACATTCTGACCATGAAGACAATGACCCTTCGGATATAGATCAGCGCAGTGGATCAGAAGGCCATAATGATGATGAAGATGAAGGTCATGGATCAGATGGAGGGAGCCATCACTCAGAGGCAGAAGGTTCTGAAAGAGCACCTTCAGATGATGAAAAATGGGGCAGAGAAGATAAAAGTGACCAGTCAGACGATGAAAAGATACAAAATTCTGACGATGAGGAGAGGGCACAAGGATCTGATGAAGAAGATAAGTTGCAGAATTCTGACGATGATGAGAAAATGCAGAACACAGATGATGAGGACAGGCCTCCGCTTTCGGATGACGAGAGGCAACAACTGTCTGAGGAGGAGAAGGCTAATTCTGATGATGAACGGCCAGCAGCTTCTGATAATGATGATGAGAAACAGAATTCTGATGATGATGAACGGCCGCAGATGTCTGATGAGGAGAAAATGCAAAATTCTGATGATGAACGGCCACAGGCCTCAGACGAGGAGCACAGGCATTCAGATGATGAAGAAGAACAGGACCGCAAATCAGGTAATTCGTTTCTGAGGGTTAAAATGGACTAGAAGCATCTAGGTACAGATATATCCCATGTATTGGTTTTGCACCCTCATCTTCAGTGCCCTGTTTCTTCTCTTCTGTCCCTCTAACTCTTTCAGCCCTTTGTAGCTCGATACATTTTGCTTTTGGAAAAGTTTCCTAATCTGTGTGTTGTTTCAGTTCCCCTTCCATTTGTTACTTGACGATAGATCAGGAAGAAAATAATGTAAAGATGACAGTCTTAGAGAAGGATGTATGGTGCGAGTGTAGTTAGAGGTGGTTGCGTTTCTGGGGGCAACTAAAGAGCATGCCTCCAGTGAGAATAGGTTTGCGTGGTGGGAAAAAATCTGATACCATCGAAATGTCCCCATGGGGTGGCTGCACTGAGATGTGAACAACATGTTTCAGCTCAGGTTTCTGAGATACAAAACCTGATTATTCAGGGATAATTAGGCTCCAAGTCGACTCAGAATAATTAAATTCACAGAAACTAATTTATAAAAGTTGAATTGCAAAATTGTTTCAAGAGAATCATTATTTCTCTTCTCATAGTATTCTTCCCTTGGGGAAAATCTACATTGGGTGCCAATGTATAATAATCAGAAGGTTGCCTGAGGAACATGTCATCCAGAAAATGAAAACTAGCTGGATTATCTCAGGGAGTGACAATAGCTTGAAGCCTGCATTCCTGCCCTCAGGCGATGTGCTTGGGTCAGAACAGGCATCTGCTGGAGCGGACTGGGAACTGGCAGATGGCCTTGGGCTCTGGACCCCCTTCTACAATAGTTGTTTACACTGTTCTGCTCGGGTTAACACATTCTTGATGTAGAATATTTTTTAAGATGTACAGATCTTTTATTATTATTATTATTATTATTATTATTATTATTATTATTATTATATAAAATTCACCTTGATTGGGTTGGAAGTCTTCCAGAAGGTATATCTGGATTGCTTCATTTCTGTAGGTGATTCATTATAGTTATGTAGTAATTCTATGTTCTTGGCTTAAATATCAGGGGAAGGGATTTTTCTCCTGTAATACGTATGTCATAGGGTAGTATTAAAGACAACATTTTGTCGTCATTTGGGAGAGGAGGTCAGAAAATTTCCAGAAACATATATAGGTCCATATGCACTATAGGACTGCAGTAAGTGTTCAGTAACTAGTTCTGGGTAAAGTTATTAGTGCTGTTGTCAGAATTGTTAAGGCTCATGTACTACTTCTCAAATACTAGCAGATTGACCTAAAACTAGGGTCATAGTCTTGTAGCTAGCTGGTTTTTCTGCTTAATTCTTAACTAGTTCTGCAGTGGTTCCGTTGATTTTCTTAAAGTTTACAATTAGGTAAAAAGTTGTATCATCCAGAACATGATGTGTTTTTCTCTTCCACTGCAGTATTTTTACCTCTTTTTTTATGTGATAAGTTATAGATAAATTTAATCACAAGTTTCAGTACTGCTTTTCTTATTCTACCGAGTTTTTTTGCTTACAGAAACCAATGTTCTTTTTATTAATTTTTTAAATTAACTACAGTAAGTTGATTTTTATTTATGCGTGTACATACAAAGTTGTGTAACTACCACCACCCCAGTCAGGATACAGAGCAGTTTTGTCACCCTGAAAAACTCCCTTACAATACCCCTTTTGTAGTCACATCCTTCCCCCACCTCTGACCCCTGACAGCTACTGGTCTGTTCTGTCACTACTTCGGGTATTTTTGAGAATGTCATCATATAAACGGGATCATACAGTTTGTAGCCTTTTTTCTTTCACTTAGGCTTCTTTCCGTTAGCACAGTGCATTTGAGATGCATCGAAATTGTTTCATGTGTCGGTAGTCCCTTTGAAGTCATTGCTGAGTAGTGTTCTGTTGCATGGGCACGCCAGTTTGTTTATCCCCAGTGTTGCTTTTAAAATGCAAAATTCAAAGTTATGATAGGACTCATTTTACTCTTCCAGAGTCTGCACGAGGCAGCGACAGTGAAGATGAAGTTTTGCGAATGAAACGCAAGAATGCAATTGCATCTGATTCAGAAGCGGATAGTGACACTGAGGTTCCAAAAGGTACTTCACATACTTCCTTTTTATGTATTTATTTCTGTTCCTCTTTCTGCATTTAACTATAGTACATGCTCAGTGCGGGTACACTTAGTGTACGTAGGGAAGTTGGTACAGGTAAGAGAAACTGCGTATGTGTTTCACTTGACGGGCCTGTTTCTTCATTTACATTTAGAATGAATCTGTCTGTAGGGGCTGAAGCTGTGGTTCAGGCGCAGGCGGCAGAGTTCATGCTTCAGTTTGAATGACAGTTCCAGAACAGCGCGTTCTTAAGTTCTTAGCAGGTTAATACCAGATGGAGAACCTGGTTCTTTGAGCTGTGGGTTAGATGAAGAGTGCGTAAAAACCAGTGTTAGGTAAGGTAGGTTTGTTGTAAGGATAAAAGATCCACCTCTTCATCTGTGTGGGTGACTGTTTCAAATGGCAAATTACTGTGCATAAAGATGTTAGTATGAAAGTTGCAGCAAACAATTTTGATAGTTTGATTATGCACCACCATTATTCTGCTGACTGGTAAATAACATTAATGTTAAATAGCTTATGTAAATTGTCATGAGTGACATAACTAAAGCAAACCTTACACAGGCAACTAGAGTGAAAAGGTGAGCTGGACAGAACAGCATGCTCTTTGGATCTGTAACTAGTAGTTATGTGCGCAGACTTCGAAATTAGATAATCCAGGTTAGAATCTTTGTAGCTCCACTTTCCAAACATGATTTTGGTCAAATTAATTACTACACTTCAGTTTCCTGATCTGTAAAAGGGAGACGATACTAACCATCTTGTAAGGTTGTTGGGAGAATTGGATATGTTCATTCTTTCATTTTGTTCACGGTTATTTCTTGAGCATCTCCTGTGTGTTGGTACTGTTCTGGGCACTGGGAATACAGCAACGATCAAAACAGATAAAGACCGCTCTCTAGGAGAACTCCCCATCAGGTGGGGCCAGGGGAGGGCCGGGAGACTGATAATAACAACACAGTAAGTAAATTAAACACGTAGTATCTTGGCTGGTGGTAGAACTAAGAACAAAATGCATCAAGAAGAGGCATGAGAGTGTTGGTGGGTGGGTTGTAGTTTTTGTGATTTTTTTTTTTATCGTATAGATGAACTCTTTAGTACCTGACCATCCTTGTCTCCTCTTTATTATTATTAAGACTTAATTTTTAGACCAATTTAAGTTTCATAGCAAAGCCGAGGGGAATGCGTAGCGATTGTCTGTATACCCATGCCGTCCCCATTGTCAGCGTTCCTCACCAGAGGGAACATTTGTTACAACTGATGAACCTTCACTGACACATGGTTGTCACCCCGAGTCAGCAGTTTACAGTGGAGCTCACTCACGGTGTTGTGTATTCTCTGGGTTTGGACAGATGTGTAATGACATGTGTCCTTCATTAGAGCGTCATACGGAGTAATTTCACTGCTCTGCAAATCCTTCTTGTTCTGCATATTTGTCTCTCTTCCCTGCTGACCCATGGGAATCACTATCTTTCACTGTCTCCAGAATATATAGTTGGAACGTAGCATTTTCAGATGATTTCTTTCACTTAGTAATAGGCATTTAAGTTTCCTCCACACTTTTTTGCGGCTGGACAGCTTGTTCTTTTCAGCACTGAATGGCATTGCATTATCTGGAACTAACAGTTTATCCACTCCCCTACTGAAGGACGTCTTGGTTGCTTTCAAGTTTCGGCGGTTATGAATAAAGCTGCTATAAATATGTGTGTGCAGGTTTTTGGGTGGACATGAGTTTGCAGTTCTTTGGGTAAAAATACCGAGGAGGGGACTTGCCGGAGTGTTTGGTAAGAGTATGTTTAGTTCTGTGAGAAGCTGCCAGACTTCCAGAGTGCCTGTGCCATTTTGCATCCCCGCCAGTAAAGAACGAGAGTTCCTGGCGCTTCACGTTTGTGTCAGCATTTGTCATTGTCGTTGTGCCGGATTGTGGCCGTGCTCATAGATTGCCTCTGCTTTTTCAGTGACCTGCCCCCTCCTTTGTCTCAGTGATTGCACTGAGACACTATGTCATCAGTAATTGTAACACTTCTATGATCTCAATTTCAAGCAGTCCACTCTCTGACCACCCTCCTGTCTTTCTCTTCACCCCTGTACTGCCCACCTTGGTTTATTGGCTTATTACAGATTATTGTTGTTTTCCCCAAACCTACCCAAACCTAGGTGAAGTTCTGCTTGTGAAGAGAGGGGCCTGGGTAGATATGGACCTGTAATTTTTTGTGTTTTTTTTAAAGATGTTATTCATTTATTTATTTTTCGAGAGAGGGGAAGGGAGGAAGAAAGAGAGGGAGAGAGACATTACTGTGTGGTTGCCTCTCACATGCCCCGAACTGGGGACTTGACCTGCAACCCAGGCATGTGCCCTGGCTGGGCATCAAACTGGCAACCTTTGGTTCACAGGCCTGCCGGCACTCGATCCACTGACCCACACCAGCCAGGGTGTGGACCTGTAATTTTAAAACTTGAAGGACTATATGGAGAATAGGCCAGTATGGACCATTTAAACCCCAAATTTGAATATATAGACTGTAGGAGGATATTTGGGCTCCTGGGGTTAAAGGAAAGTAGAGGAACAAGGGTGGTGTAAATGGAGAAAGAAGTGTCTCCTCTGCAGCTTTGCCTTCCCCTGGATTTGCCCCATTCCCTCTCCACCGACGTCCTAGTCAGATCTTTGAGAGCCAGGCTCAGAGTTGTGTTTGGGCGTTTTCCTGGTGTGGTCCAGAAACCTTGGGAATATGTCGAAGTGATAGCTTGGAAGAACCTTTGTTACAGATATTAATACTGTGCATTTTTCTCCTAAATTGAAGATAATAGCGGAACCATGGATCTCTTTGGCGGTGCAGATGATATATCTTCAGGTAGTGATGGAGAAGATAAACCACCTACTCCGGGACAGCCTGTTGTAAGTAAAATTACCGATGTGAACTGGGCCCTTATTCAAGGTTAATTAAAAAGTTCCTGAGACTTAGGATCTCTCTTACACCAAGAAGAGGAAGTTGAAAACTGAATTACAGTACGAAAATACCGTGCACAGGTGACTTTCTTAGTTATGTAGGGAACTCTTGGCTTTAAGAGGGAGTAGAAACAACTGACCTGGCATATCTGTATTGAGGCAATAAAAAGGGTCGAGCTATTGATACATGAAGTTCCAGGGGAAAATACCAAGTTTAAAGAAAAGCCAATCCCCAAAAGTTATATACTATATGATTCCATTTATGTGGCATTCTTAAAGTGACAAAAGTTATAGAAATGGAGAAGAAAGCAATGGTCATGTGGAATTAAGGAGGGGTGAGGGCAAGAACCTAGTGGATGTGGCTGTAGAAGGTCAGCGTGAATCTTTGAGTATGGAAAGGTTCTGTATCTGACTCTGAGGGTAGCTTCCTGTTATGATACTATACTGTAGTTTTGCAAGATGTTACCATTAGGGGAAACTGGGTTAAAAAGGAAAGAGAAAGAAAAAGAAGAGAAGAAGAAAAGACAAGACAAGATGAGAAGACAAGAGAAGAGAAAAAACTGTCCAGCATGAGGTTGGTGCCATGTTCTAAGAGACTAGACTGCGAGGGCTTGTGATTTGAACACTATTGATTTAAATGTTTTTCTTGTTCATGCTGAGAAGTGTGTTGTGTGCTGTGTCGATAATCTTTGATCTTAATCAGTAGAGTAACCTCATAACTTCCTATTGAAGTGTTGATTAATTTCTCACTTCTCTTGGTGAGTATGTGGAAGACAGACTTATCACAAGAGATTTTCTTATATCGGTGCTTCTAAGCTGATCTTGTGTCCCATGAGGTTTTGGGGGGCTGGGTGGGTAGGAATGGGGTTGAGGGCTGCTTTAGCCCTGTAGCAATGTCTCAATGTGCTCTTGTCTACCTAAGTAATTAAAGTGTGGAGGTTGACCTAGACCATTTCTAAGATCCCATGAAGCTCTGAAATTCTATGATTTTTTTTTAATTAGGATGAAAATGGATTGCCTCAGGATCAGCAGGAAGAGGAGCCAATTCCTGAGACCAGAATAGAAGTAGAAATACCCAAAGTAAACACTGATTTAGGAAATGACTTGTATTTTGTTAAACTGCCCAACTTTCTCAGTGTAGAGCCCAGGTAAGGGGATCAGCAAAAAGTTTCTGAATGTCGGGTAGAAATATGTGGGATGGTGACATCTTTCTTATTTTACATGAGTTGACCGATCACAAAGTGGTAGACTGGTCATGTGTCTCTGAAGAAAAATCAAAGATATTCTGTGATAGAAAAAGTGGGGACTATTATTTCAATAAAGGAGATTTCTAATGCTTGTAATTGTTTTTAGCCGTTCGATACTTAGTCATTAACAGATATCATAAGCCTTTCAGTGTTTTTGACTAGTACAGCCCTGAAAACGCTGAAATTGAGAGTAGGAAGTTTGCTAGAGAAATGGCAAATGCCCACCTTGGCAGCCATTGTGGGTCTAGAAAAGCTAATAGTTTTGGACAGTTAAATGGTGTTTGTGGGTATTTTTCACTGCTAACATGCAAGTTATTGTGTGATTTAAACTTTTTTTCCAAGCAAAATGATAGGGAAAGCAAGAGAATATGTGGCCTATTCCTTAAAGACTTATATAAGAGTAAAGAATATTTAGAATAGTTAGCCTTGTTTGCACTCTATTTCAGGCAACATGCATTAACACCAAATTTCAAGAAAGTGCAATGATTTGAGTATTTTCTTAAGGTTGAACATGAAGATATTTGACCATTATGAATTTTAATTATATTATGATTTTTTAGTATAGTAGTATTAATACATATGTTATTATCTAGTAGTGATAATATACTTTACCAAATATGATTAATAGTTTGTTTTAAAAAACTTGCAGACCTTTTGATCCTCAATATTATGAAGATGAATTTGAAGATGAAGAAATGCTGGATGAAGAAGGCCGAACCAGGTTAAAATTAAAGGTACTGTTTCATGTTTTATTCCTTTCTGTTTTTCTTTAATAAAGTAAAACATAGAGACCCTAACTTGAGACTTGAGCCTTTGAAAATGATTTTTAATGCTAGTAATCACAGAATACAATATACAGATGATGTATTGTAGAATTGTATACCCGAAACCTATATAATTTTATGAGCCAATGTCACCACAGTAAATGCAGTGCAAAAAAGAAAAAGAAAAAGAAAATCTGTTTTATAAACAAAAGAATTTTCTTCCTTTTCAAATTATTTTTTAGGAAGGAAATATATAGCTTTTGCTCTGTAAATATGTTACTTTCACTTTTCTTACTTTTATACTTTTTTGATGCTTTAAAAAATTATTGGATACTTCTTTAGAATAAATGGTACTGTGCTTTGGTGTTTTGAACAACTCTCTCCATGTGGGCTGCGGGTTAAGTTGTAGCCACTTCCTGCAGGAGTAAATTCTCCAGGCTCTTTGATCTATGAATAAATGAATCATGTACAAAAGGACAGTTTGTTACTCATACCTAACATTTCCCCTGTGGCTCTCTTTGAATTCTTCTGATTGCTTCTACTGACTCTTTATTGTACTGAATTCCTGTTAGTGCTCCTCTTTGATACCTTGTACAGTCTTGTTATGTCTGTCCAAGGACTGCCTCTAATCTCTTCCTTTAATGAAGGTGGGTGTAGATTAAGCAGATGCTTTAACTGAGTTGTACCAAAGAACAAGAAGCAGTTTCATTATACTAAAACGAGCTGTGCATTTTAAATTCTTAAGTCTGAAGGACTTCCTGTAAATACTTTTCAGTGAATATTGTACATGGTGTTAGAATGTTAAGAAGTGGCAGTCTGGCATTCTTAGATTTCAAGAGCTGAATTTCATCCCTTCAAGTGTGATAGACCCACCAGTGCCTGAAGAAGCTTGATATAAGACGGTTTCTATCCAGAGCACATGGGCGTCCAAAGCTTTTCAGCAGAATTTCACCAGTCCTCCCTCTTAATGGAAATGCAAATCAAATGAGAAAATGGAGATAGAAAGTTACAAATAACTTGCTCTAGGTCACAGAATTAATAGGTTTAGTGTTTAGAGTGGTTTTTTGTTGTTGTTATTCTGTGTCCTTTGCCTCACTTCTCCCAGCTCCCATTAGCCCATCTGTTAGTGTTTTTCCTTGCAACATGTGTATCCATTTTTCATGCCTGTTTTAGTGCCTTTGGCATTATTCTACAGCTTTTCATTATTTCCCATCATTTATGTAAGTTAGTGTGGTAGTTCCTTATTTGTTCACTTTTTATGCATTTTGCATTTTCCCTTACTCTCTGTCATGACGCATCAGTGAGTACGTCTGTATATCTATTGTATTTTCAGATCATGTAACATCAGACTCTAGTAGAAGCACCAAAGTTAAGAAATAAATATTTTCTCTAAAACCAAAGTTCAAAATGTTGGTGTTTAACAGACTACTGTCTTAAAGTCTTGGTACATGATGGAGAATAACATTAGACCCTTTTGTTTCTTGAGTGATATTCTTGAGACTGGGCTGACCATTCTTAGACTGAGTTGGTGAGGTAATTAATTCTTTAAGGCACAGGGAACTGGGTACAGTCTATGTACATGCCTCTGTGAGGTTCTCTGTCTTTAGAAATACCTTCATGTGTCTTTCACTGCGACAGGGAAAGACCTAGCATTATTATTATTTTTTATTACTATTATTACTAGAATCACCTTATATAATAGAAAGCATCTTTCAAAAGTGGCTTCTCAATTAATAATGGTCCATATGTATTTCAATATTTACATGTGGCTAAATATTTTATATGAGAGGGGAAAAAGGAATTAGTGTAAGTTTTTGTTTTTTTGTTTTTTTGGTTTTTTTTTTTAGAGAGAGGGAAAGGGAGGGCAAAACAGAAGGAGAGAAACATCGATCCATTGCCTCTTGCACACCCCAAACTGAGGACCTGTCCTGCAACCCAGGCGTATGCCCTGACTGGGAATTGAACTGGCAGCCTTTTGGTTTGCAGGCCAGTGCCCAAACCACTGAGCCACACCAGTCAGGGCATGATAGGTTATTTTGTTTTGTGTACTTTATTAAGAAAAATTTATTTTTTAAAATATTTTATTTTTTTATTTTTAGAGAGAGGGGAAGAGAGGGAGAGAAACATCAGCGTGTAGTTGCCTCTGGTACACCCCCCACTGGGGATCTGGCCCACAACCCAGGCATGTACCCTGACTGGGAATCAAACCAGCAACCCTTTGGTACACCGGCTGGCTCTCAATCCACTGAGCCACACCAGCCAGGGCTATTAAGAAAAACTTAAATATACACAAATCTTGTGAGACCTGTATAAGAAACTCTCATGTACCAATCACTCACTTAAACCCTTGTCAAGTTGACAATCTATATTCCCCACGCCACTGTACCCTCATTATTTTGAAACGAATTTAAGAATGACGTCATATTTAATTCATGCATATAATTGAGTTCTTTAATCAGCTGGCCTCATAGTTGTTTGTTTATTTAATGAGGATTATAGAAGGAAAGGGGGAAAACTGGAAGGGAACCATTAGAAGCCAGTTGCAAAGACAGGCGCACCTAACAGAATGGACATCCAGAAATTGCAGTGGAAATGGGAGCAGCTGCTTTGAGGGTTGATGGTGGGGGACTAGGCCTAGGGAAGCATGGCCTTAGCCATCAGTTTTCACAATGTTGGCTTCTCATTGCTGCCATCTTAGTTCACATTCTCTTTATCCTTGTGAGTGTATCCTTTTTAAATTCTTTACTGTCACATTAGTGGGTTTCAAGGATGCAGCAATGATAAACTACATGCATTTAGTGTACTACATTTTCCCAGAAGTCCCACTGAGTTTTCAGTTGCAGTAATAGTGGCTTTCATTGTTGGAAGCTCTTGAATGTTTTTTACATCTGCCTGGCGTTTCCCTTCCATGTAGTTAAGATCAAGTTAGACTCTAAATCTGCTCAAACCTGGGGTTTTAATTTTCATAGGGTGTTTCTTTTTGCCTACGCATATGTGGGGAGTCTCCCTAGCTCCCTAGGCTGGTAGGCGCAGTGTTTTGGTCCCACATTTCTAGGGTTTGTAGCTTTGTGAGAGAACCTGCTTTATATAGGGATATAGGGAGTTGCAGTTCTAAATTGCTACCTCACACAGCTTCAAGCCTCACCTTCTGTCCTGGTAGCTCTTGCTGTGACTTAAAACATCCCTGGGCTACTACGGGTTTAGTGTCTGCTCAGATGCTCTGGCCCTCGGTTCCTTCTGTGGTTCCATCCCTGGGAGCTCAGAAATTCACTCAAGCGTATTTTTGTTCTTGTTGAATTATTCAACATCTCTTAGGTGATTAAAATTAGAGGGCTTCAATGTTTTATGTTTTTTCTGTCACTACCTATACAGGCTTATTTTATGATATGTGTTTCTAGAGAAAAAAGGAAGCATAAACTATAGTGTTCTAAGGCACTTATGCTTTAAAACAGGTGGAAAATACTATCCGATGGAGGATACGCAGGGATGAAGAAGGAAATGAAATTAAAGAAAGCAACGCTCGGATAGTGAAGTGGTCAGACGGAAGGTGAGCGCCAGCCGCCTGCGGAGTATTGAGACACCCAGAGTCAAGTTTTGAAATAAGGCCTTAGTGGTGGGTCACCTCTTATGAAAGAATTCCCCGTGCCTAGTCCCTGGCATTGAATAGAAAGCTCGAGAGAAACAGGTAGGTGGCTGAGGGTCATTCGGGCCGGGGAAGACGTTGGAGAGGGCTGACACTGATCATCCTCTCTGGCTACAGCGTAGTGGTTTGGAGAAGGTGCTCTGCTCCCCTCCTCCTGCGCGCTGCCCACTGTGAGTGCGCGTTTTAGAAAACCTGCCTTGCGCTGGGAAGGTAGGAGAGGCTGAGTGAATGTTGCTGCACGTCGTACTTCTAGGTAGGTTTTCTGCATGGTGCCTGCTTTACTCTTCTGCGTTCTGTGTGAGGAGAGAAAGCAGCAGTTGAATCACATTTTTCAGTGAAGTAAAATGGTAGGAGGAAAGCTCCATAACTTTTCATATGTGAAGTGCTCCTTCTTTTCAGCATGTCTCTGCATCTGGGCAACGAGGTGTTCGATGTTTACAAAGCTCCACTGCAAGGCGACCACAACCACCTTTTTATAAGACAGGGTACCGGTCTACAGGGACAAGCCGTCTTTAAAACCAAACTCACATTCAGGTAACTGTTCTTACCAATGTACTGTTCCGTACAGTAAAGCTGCAAAACACACGTGTCCAAAATGCCTGACTTCTAACTGACCTGATCTCACAGTATAATTTGCCGAAGACCAAGATCTGGCCCTTAGCTGTCCCGGTTCAAAGGCTATTCTGTCTCGGTGCAGTAAAAGTTGCTGTTTCACAGGGAACCAGGTCATTCTAACCAAACTTACAAAAGGCTGTTATGTAAACGAGAATGTCAGCTTACTAACTTCAAGTGGCTACTGTAACTGCCAAGAGGCCTAGAATACTTGCTAGGCAGTGTGTCTGGTCTTTGTGGTACAGTGGATCTGGGAGACCGATGACCAGAGGTGGTTAGCGTGCCTGCAGTCAGAGGAAGGGCACTGGGGGGTGAGGCTGGGGCCATCCTGTCCCTGATGCTGCTGCATCCAGGACCGCTCCAGACTGCACCCCCCTCGCAGCCCCGGACACTCAGGTCAGCTGGTGAGAGCGGTCCCCTGCTCCAGACCGTAGACACCACACTGAAGTGTTCATGTTTTTCTTTCCTTCGCACCAAGCAGATCATCCTCCTTCGGTAACGCTCATGTTTGAAAGGGCACGACAATCTTGGTCGGGGCTTAGCGTTTTGAGAATTGTAACAGTCAAAATTATAGGCTTTGGATTCAGATAAACCTGTATTTGAGTCCTGTTTCTCCTTGCGTGACCTTGTACAACTTTCTCAACCCCACTATGCCTTGGTTTTCTAATGTATAACATGTAATCATTATCTCTTAGAGTAGCTGAGACATGAATTCATATAACATCTCAAACATAAAGCACAGTGCCCGGCACTTAGTGTTCAGCAAATGCTGCTTGCGCCTATCCGTATACTGTTTTTAGAGGGTGACTGTTCTTTGTAAAGCCTTTTTGATTCCAGCTTTCCATTCTTCACTTCACTTGTGAGATACTGTTTCAGTGAGCCACAGAATGAAGTTCAAAATCTCCCACTTGCTATATTCACTTTAGCGTCCCTGCCTGTTTTTTCTAGAGACTTAAGTAATGGTCGCTGGCCCTTTGGTTTTGTGATATTTGACATGACCGGCTCACAGATATATATGGGAAGTAGTGAGACATTTTGTTCGCTTCTTGCAGACCTCACTCTACAGACAGTGCCACGCACAGAAAGATGACCCTGTCGCTTGCAGATAGGTGTTCAAAGACACAGAAGATTAGAATCTTACCCATGGCTGGTCGTGATCCCGAATGCCAGCGCACAGAGATGATTAAGGTACGTTTGCTGAGCTGATTCTGGTATTTTTGGTATATTAACAGTAGCATGTCCCAGAACGTTTGCTAACCACCTCTGACTGACCCACCGTCGTCCTTCCAGCTGGCACGAACAGTGAGCCGGGTCCGTGTCCCGAATGTGGGCCGCGCAGTGTGTGCACAGTGGTGGCCGTACAGCAGCCGGCGACTGAAAGAATCTGAACTTCAGCAGATAGTTTCAAATGCGACTAAATCATATGTCTGGTGTAGAATCCATGTCAAAAACCAGTGGAAAAGCTAGAGATTTAGTCTAAAACAGTATAAAAATAGGACAGAGGATTGACGGGAAAGTACCTAACGGAGAATTAGGCAAAGAGTAGATGCGGTTTTTCGGGGCAGTTTATAACATTCTGCCTGGTAGGTTTTCGAACCTGGCACAACTGTCAGTGAGGCACAAATGCAGCCGTGGGGCATTGCCCCCAGGAGATGGCGTGTGTGTGTGCACCGACAGCATTGGCCTTTGTGCCACACTTGCTTGGGGACGCTGAAGGTCTTGTTGCAGGCTCCCTCGCTCTCCTCTGCCTTCTCTGATCCCGCCGCAGCCCTAGTGCAGCCCTGAAGCCCTGCCTCGGGAGGTTTCATTGCTTAGTGCAGCAGGGACACTGAGGCTGAGGCACTCCGGTTGCCTCAGGGTCTTCCTTAGCAATCTCGTCGTCAGGCTCTGTGGAAGATCTGGCCCTTTTCACTCCTTGTCTTTTCTTCTGGGCGCAGGGGAGCGGAACCAGATTCAGTAGCAGTGCCTAACTCAGTGGTGTGAGGGGACGTTGGCTTTGAAGTCTGACGTGTTTTCTTTTCTTTTTTTTAAGGTTTTTTTTTTTAAAGATTTTATTTATTTATCTTTAGAGGGGAAGGGAAGGAGAGAGGGAGAGAAATATCAATGTATGGTTGCCTCTCGTGGGTCCCCTGCTGGGACCTGGCCTGCAACCCAGGCATGTGCCCTGACTGGGAATCGAACCACGATCCTTTGGTTCGCAGGCCCAAGTTCATTCCACTGAGCTACACCAGCCAGGGCTGATGTGTTCGTGTTTTCTTGCTCCATTTCCCCACCTGGTGACAGGTGCGGCATGGAGAGAACAGTCGTGACAGAGGACATAGAGTGGAATTAGGTTCAAGTGGGCACAAAAGTTGTTCCTTTTTAGGTTCAGTG
This sequence comes from Carollia perspicillata, assembly GCA_004027735.1. Taxonomy (NCBI): domain Eukaryota; kingdom Metazoa; phylum Chordata; class Mammalia; order Chiroptera; family Phyllostomidae; genus Carollia; species Carollia perspicillata. The sequence goes on from PVKM010010415.1 coordinate 23,561, forward strand.
GTTTATTTGCTTCTTTACAGAAAGAAGAAGAACGTTTGCGGGCTTCTATTCGTAGGGAGTCTCAGCAGCGCCGAATGAGAGAGAAACAGCACCAGCGAGGGCTGAGCGCTAGTTACCTCGAACCCGATCGATACGATGAGGAAGAGGAAGGCGAGGAGTCCATCAGCTTGGCTGCCATTAAGAACCGATACAAAGGGGGCATTCGAGGTGAGTCTGTGCAGAAATTTTGTTTCAAGGTTCAGGAATTCATCTTTGCATTGGGCTTGCTCTGAATGCTCACTCACTGGGCATTTTACTTTTAAGGGGTGGTATACTTCAAGGTCTAATGACTAATCATTGCAGAACTCTTGCAGGTGAGCCAGAAAGAGTAGAAACTACTGTCACTCCCACTTTCAGACTATTGCTAAGCTTCTGCTTTTCTGGTTTGAAAGTTTGCCAATTATACTTGTAACTTCTCAACCTGTTAGAAATTACTAATTGGTACAAAACACCGTGAGGTGGTTTTGAAATTTAAGGATAATAGTTCATATAAAGCACTTCGCCCAGTCTCTGCCACATCACATGTGCTAAATAGATGTTACCTAAAAAGTGTTGTCATTGTTCTTACCACTCCTCCACTTGGGCAATCTCTGAGTATTGTGTCCTGCATCTGTACAGTGAGGCTTTGGTCCTCTCCAAATCAGCTTGGTGATGTGAGAGCTTTGGGAGTACTGTTCACTGTAAGATATTATCATGGATGACCATGCACTCTAGTTTTGTCCATGTTAAGGGGTAAATTTTAAGCACACTTAAATTTCCCCTTCTGTGACTGTTGTAAAACTCCTTTCTCCTTTTCTTGCCGTGATTGCTTCTGTTCTGGTGTGCTTCCTTCCTACCAGTTATTTAGTTCTGCGCTATAGTACAGAGACCTTTTGTTTATTTATTTATTTTTATTAGTGCTAATTTCCCACAGAAAGCATTAATTGTGGAAATAACCACACACACACACACTAAAAACAAAAAAATTGAGGATGCTTTTAAGGAAAGAGTTCTATAATATTCAACTTACCAGAGAAGTAAAGCCTAACCGACAAACTCAGTAACACTTAGTTTTGTCCAGGAGTCAGATAGGCAGGGAGGGGCATACCAGGAAGGCTTTGGGTTCCAAGGCTAGAGGCTGCGTCTGGAGCAGGCCGCTGCTGCTCCTCCCCCAGGTTCACCTGGGCTGGGGCAGCAGAGGAGATCACTGCTCATCCACATCTCCTTTTGAAAAGTCTGCCTGGTAACAAAAGGTCCTCAGGACCAGGAAACCACCTCTTGCTTATATCTTAAGCTTATTTTGGAATTAACTTACCTCCCCATGAAAGAAGGGCTTGGGCTTCCATAGCTCACTTTGGAAGAGCAGTGGTGTCTGCTCTTCAGTCACCTTGCACACAGCCTTTTTCATGTGTAAAGTGGTCATGAGTCATTCTTGTATTTTGAGAGGGTAAGTGCTTTATTGCAACATTTCTAAATTTACATTTATCTTCGAATCAAAACACTTTAAATTATTTGCTTCCTGTGGGAAAATGGAGGAACTAAAGACATTCGTCAGAAGAGAAATCCAGAAATGAATAGCTAGCTGTCTTTGAAGGTCACTCACCAAGCTCATTCCTTTGCTTTCAGAGGAACGAGCCAGAATCTACTCATCAGACAGCGATGAAGGATCGGAAGAAGATAAGGCTCAACGATTGCTCAAAGCAAAGAAACTCACTAGCGATGAGGTAAAACCAAATTTATTCAGTTCTAGGGCTTTACTCCATACCACAAGTCAGCTCCTGGAATGAAGAGGTGCTCCCAGGCAGCCCAGGAGCACAGCGGCCACCTACATGTGTCACTGAACCTCAGATAATGGTAGTGACAAGACTTGGAGTGGCCCAGACGAGGGCCTGCTGCCTGTTCAGGTGGGTGTTGGAAGGCTCAGAGAAGGAGACCTTTCCCTGGCTGTTGAGGAAAGAGTGTTAGCGTGTAGGGCATACTGGTCAGACTGGGCATGCCAGGTATGTGGAAAGACTTGTGAGGAAAAGCATGTAATCCCGAGACACCAGGGCTGGACTAGAGAACTAGAAATCAGTCAGTGTGGCAGATCAGGGCATGTATCTTTTTTTTTTCCAATATATTTTTTTAAGTTATGGGAATAATTCCGATGGTGGAAAAAACTGATTTCTTTTTAAGCAGGGGAAATAATATTTGAAATAATATTAACTCAAGAAATTAAGATAAATTTACAATTTGTTATTGAAACATTACTTCAAAGTAACTTTTCACTTATATTCCTAATAGTATCCTTTTCCAATTAGAAGAGAACAGGCAGTAAATTTAAAATATTTTTTTGAGATATGGATTTATGTATATAGCATCAGTTTCAGATGTACAACATAATGGTTCTATTGATACATATATGAGGTCTGTCCAGAAAGTATCCAGCCATGGACTGTGACAAATAGAGACATTTGTTGAAGAAGATACAAGAAACAGTGTGCGTAGGACAATGACACCTAAGTCCCCTTCAAAGTAGGCCCCTTGGGACCTCACACAGTTCTCCCAATCGCTGTCAGCTGCCCCATTGTATTTTCCTGAATCTCATCAATGGTATGAAATCTCTTCCCTTTCAAAGATGATTTTAGTTTTGGGAAAAGCCAGAAGTTGCAGGGCACCCAATCTGGGCTGTAGGGGGATTGAGTCACCTGGGTGTTTGATGTTTTACAAAAAAACTGCACAAGATGTGATGCATGAGAGGGCAGGTTGTCATGATGAAGCTGCCAATCACCAGTTGCCTATAGCTGCATCTGAATAGTTCCTGCAGAGGAATGTTCAAACTTAATGCAAAATTGTATGCAGGTTCGTTACTCTGCTTACTCAGTCATTTTTAATGTGACGGCCACAAGGTACTCCTGCTCACTCATTGGCATCTACAGCCCCCACCCACTGACTAGTACAGTGAAATCGTCCTTGTTCACGCATGCACATTCCAGTCCACTCCCTTTGGCTGCCAGGTTACATTGATGCTGCACAAAGCATTCTAGTTACATTAACAATGGCTGGACTTTTCTGGACAGACATATATTTTGTGAAATGATCACTGCAGTCAGTCTAGTTAACTTTCATCCCCACACATTGTTGTAAATTTTCTTGCAATGAGAATTTTAAAGATCTCGCTCAGCAGCTTTTAGGTATGCAATACAGTATTATTAACTCTATTCTCCATGCTGTGCATTACATCTCTAGGACTTATTTACATTTCATTTAAGTCTTTTTAGATTTTTTTTTAATCTGGTGTTCTGGAATTATACTGTGATACCTATTTTGTGATTGGAATTTGTTAGACTTCTTAATCTGTAGATTGGTGTCTTTTTATCGGTTCTGAATATTTTTTAGCTATTAATCCTTCAGATATTACTTCTGTACCATTTTTTCTCTCAATGTGAAACTCTGATGAGAGCATGTTATTCCTTCTTTACCCTCCATAACTCTCAAACTGTCTTTCATATTTTTTACATCTTTGTCTCTGCATTCTGGGATATTTCTTCAAATCCTGCTTCTAATTCACTTCTTTCTTCAGCTGTGTCTTAGGTGTTAATGCCTTTCATTGAGTTTTTACTTTGTTTTAATTTTCATTGCTAGAGATTTAGGTTTTCTTTTTTTTTTTTAATTTGTCTTTTTCTTTTTTAATTTTATTTTAATTGTTGTTCAAGTACAGTTTTTTTTGTCTTTTATTCCGATCCCAGTCCACCCCCACAGTGTTTGAAAGCACCGTTACACTAAAGAGGGAGTACTTGGGGCCTTCTGTTAACCTGCTGCACTTGACCTTCATCTCCTCTCCTCAGTTGCCCTAAGACATAAAAGCCCAAACTCAGGTTCATAGAGTTGGGTAAATGTGTGCAAGGAGAAAGCCTGCTTTGGTGTCTGCTTATCTCTGTGGGTTTCTGGTTTCACTTCATTTTTTGGCCTCTGGTCATACTTTGTTTTCTTGCCATTACATTGATTTTTTTATGTTTTCCCATCATTGTTAGTAGTTTTCAGTGGCAGTGTTGTTGAAAAGACTATTCCGTCATCCAGGAAATAGGTGCATGTTCTTGGCATCCATGGTTTCAGTGTATTTCGGTCAGTTTGGCCCTCTGTGACCTGAGCTCCTGGAAGCTCTTTTCTCATGTGAAGCAGAATTCCGTTCTTGCATTATTGTTTGTTACTCACAACATGGAATATTTCTCGGTCTTACTTGGACATGGCATGCTATGGAAGATAACCAGATAGATGTCGTTAAATTATCCTGCAGCGTATCTGTTTTAAGTTACGTAGGAAACATCTTAATGATGCATTTACAGTGTGTTGAACTGTTGGCAAATGGGAGTCTTCATCTGAACATATGCTGTTTTATTTCTTGGCAAGCGGAGGCTGAATGAAAATTGAGAAGTGCCATGGGATTTCTCTTTATTCCTTGTATTCTCAGAAAGGAGATTTTAAAATGTGATCCATTAAATAGGCTTCTTTGAAGTTGGGCAATTATAAACGTGTAACTGCCCATTGTTCAAATGTCTCTGTAAATCCCTCCCAGCTCTCTGTTTTAGCAACCATCCTCTGTCTTCCTCACCCAAATACTGTTAGGTCTCCCAGGACCCTTCCCTTCCTTTTTCGTGACACCAAAGGTTTTACTTCTGCCTGGACCTCCCAACTCCTGCCACTGTCTCCGCACGTTACCCCAGGTCAGGTCCTGGCCGTGGGTTACAGTGGGAAAGAATAGGAAAGGGCCATACCTGCTCCAGGTCCCTCTCCAATTTGTGCACACAAAAGCCCTGCCTAAATGCCGTGAGCCTGGGTGTGCCTTTGAGACACAGAGGAGTTTTCAAACCCCAAGTTCCCCGTGCCAGAGAACCACCATTATTGCCCGTCACAGCATTTCTTGCTATTTGGGGGAAGGGGCATGAGTCTAGATTAGAATGAACTGGATTATTGAAGCTTGGTGCTACCCTTTCCCTCTCACATGGCCTGGAGCAAGTCATCTCACTCTGTTTCCTCATCTGTGCAGCAGGATTTGTGCTTGCTGCCTTGTAAAGTCGTCGTATTACAGTAAATACCAGATGTGAAACTGGGTAGCACAGCGACACGCAGTAGCCGAACAGTCTCCCTTCCCCGAAAGAACCTAAGTCACAAAAGAGGAGACAAATAGAGTTTCTTATCTTCCCTTATTTTTGAAAGCAGTGAAAACTTTGGAAAACCTCAGTTACTTCAAAGGTAGAAAAATGGGTAGGAGGAGAAACTGTGGGAAAGGGAAAGACACATGAGGAAACATGAAAACAGTGGAAAGGAAAGGTATCGTGGCCAGTCCTCAGCTCTCTGTCTTTATAGTGTGAGTACTCTGTGTAGTTCTCATTTTTGAACATCTCCTAGTACTTACTTGTAGGTTTGGAAACTGGCCATGGCCTCGACCACTGTTTTTATTCATCTGGTGAATGTTCTTTTTAAAATAGTTATTTTGAGTTATATAGAGTCACTCATTTCAGAGCTACTTTTGATAAACGTTTCTAGAAATATTCTGTTGACATTTAGATTTAAAATTTTTTATCTGTTTAGGAAGGTGAACCTTCTGGAAAGAGAAAAGCAGAAGATGATGATAAAGCAAATAAAAAGCATAAGAAGTATGTGATCAGTGATGAAGAGGAAGAAGATGATGACTGAAGTACAAAATGTGAAAGCATTTTATATATTTTATTGTACAGTTTGTTTTATAAATATGATGTAAACATGAGTTATTTTGATTGAAATGAATTGATTTGCTTCTCTGTAATTTTAATTGTAATAAAAAAAATTTTAAAAACAAGTCTGTTCAAGAAATTGTTCCCAAGATGACTTGGTTTTGTTAATGGTGAGTCTTAGGTTTTAGTGAATTGCTGCTGCTCTGCTGCACCCCTTCCCCCGCCATGAAGGAGCCTCATGGGCAGGACCAGATGAGGCTAGTGAGGCATTCTTCTGGGGTACAGAGTTTAAAGGGGCACCAAAAAGTCCATAACTGTATTAGTTTGCTAGGGCGGCTATAACGAAGTACCACAAAGTGGGTGGTTTAAACCCACTGAAATGCATATTCTCTCACAGTTCTGGAGCCCAGAAGTTCCAAATCAAGTTGTCGGCAGGGCCACGCTTTCTCTGAAGGCTCTAGGGAAGAATTTTTCCTTGCCTTGACCTAGCTCGTGGGGACTCCCAGCTATCCTTGGTTTGTGGCAACATAACTCCAATCTCGGCTTCTGTCTTCACATGACTTATTTCCCTGTGCATTTGCTCTGAGTTTCCCTGTATCTCCAGGTCTCCCTCTCCCAGACAAGACACCAGTCAGTGGGTTTAGGGCCAACCCTAATCCAGCGTGACCTCATCTTAACCAATTAACATCTCTAAGGCCCTATTGCCAAATTAAAATCACATTCTAAGGTTTTGGGTGCATCTGAATTTTGGGGGATCCCAACTGTAGTCACCAAGATAAATAATAATGTAATGCAACATTTAAAAATTGAAAGTAATGGCCCTGGCTGGTATGGTTTGGTGGATTGAGCACTGGCCTGCTAATTGAAAGGTCACTGGTTCAATTCCCAGTCAGGGCACATGCCTGGGTTGCACAGGTGGGAGTGTGTGAGAGGCAACTGATCAATGTATCTCTCACATGATTCTCTCCCTCTTTCTCTCTTCTCTCTCTAAAAGTAAATAAAATTTTTTTAAAAATTGAAATTAATGTAAAACCCACAATGAACAAAATGGTCAACATTTTATGTGAAGACAGGAACCACTCAGTCTCAGCCATTGGGGTGTGTGTGCTTGACACTTGCCATATCTTTTCACAAGACTTGCAGGATAGAGCGGTTCCCGGACAGGAAACAAGCAGAGTTGGCCCATTCCCCATTGGATTCAGGTGAAAACCTGTCACAAAATCAGGAACAACAACAGGAGACATAGGAGCAAAACTAAGCTGGGTCTTCAAGGAATCACACGTGAGGTGGCTGATGTGTGATACCAGGTTGCTTGCCTCTTACCATGTCACTGCTACCTGGACAGCTGGGCGTGTTATATTGAGAAATTATTGGAAGAATGATTTTTCTCTTTGTTAATATGCTTCTGCACTACTAGGCTGGTTCAGTAATAAATACGTGAGACCTTTAAAAAAGGATGGGATGTGACAGGGCTAGGTTAGAGTAAGGAAGTGAGGTCTACTCAAGTACAGAGCTGGCTGGGTTCCCTCTTTACAATTCTGATATTCTGTTGTTTTCTTTTTTTTGGCTTGGAGTTTAAAAAATACTGCAGTATTATTTATCTTGATTACTGAGATTTTGGTACCCCTCATATTTTTCACCCAATGTGAGTATCTCACTTGTTGCATCTGGCCCTGGCTCTGCTTTCTCAAAGCATGGTGGCTGAGTTCCAAAGGTGAGTACCACAAAGAAGAGAACCAGGCGAAAGCACTGTTACCTTTTCTTGGTATTTCCTTTTGTGACTAGCATCAGAAATCACATAGAAATCTACATTCTGTTCATTGGAGAGTCAACAATGCGAGTCCATATTCAAAGGGTGGGAAGCCTGACACTTCTTGATGGTAGGAATGCCAAGGGATTTGCAGGTGTGTCTTAAATCTACCCCCTCACACTTGCATGTCTTTTCTGTGGTGTGCTTCTACATAACACTGTTCCCTTACAAGTGGACTGTACCTCACTTCCTTCCTAATGCTCTTAGTACAATCTGGGTGTGGTGGCTGTGGGAAGCTTATCAAGTTAAAGAAAAGTGACATCAAGAAAAAGGGCCAGGACCAATAATGATTTTTTTTAACGGGGGAAAATCTTGTACCTACATAACAGCCCGTTACAGTAGTGGATGATACAACTAGAGTTTCTGTTCCCAGACTTATCTTTTACAGATCTGTCAATAATTGTGTGACAGACTTTTAAATGCATATTCATTTTTACCATAAGTAGACTTGTCAATCATTTTTACTTATAGTTTATCAAACATGTTATTAATCTTAATTTCAAGAAATTCTCATAAAGCATCAGATACTCATTATTAGAAACAGTCTTACACATAGGATAAATAGACAGTGATTCATGAAATATCATTTCACAATAGATTCCAGAAATTTCAATTCTCTCCTTCCCTTGGATTAATTGTAGCAGTTTTCAAATGTCTCTACAGTGGAAAAAAAATTAAACACAAAAACTAATCACATAGAGTGGCAGAACTGAAGTTAGTTAAGTTCTAGTTATTCATTTTTATCACTGTGTTTTTTACTGTTTAAACACAGAAATGCATAGTTCTTCCTGAGTTGAAAATACAGCCCTGGCTGGAGTGGCTCAGTGGATTGAGTTCCAGCCTGCAGATGAAAGGGTCTCCAGTTCAGTTCCCAGTCAGGGCACATTCCTGGGTTGCAGGCCATGCCCTCAGGAAGGAACATGTAAGAGCCAACCACACACTGATGTTTCTCTCCCGCTCTTTCTCCCTCCCCTGCCCTCTGTCTAAAAATAAATCAAATATTTAAAAAAACATACAAACTGGACTTCCGGCCAAGATGGAGGCATAGGTGGAAATACTGTGCCTCCTCGCACAATCGAGATTAAGGACAACAAATATTTACAAACAATAACACAACCAAAACGGAAAATTGAACTACGGAAGCCCGACACCCATTCAACCAGACCGGTAAGAGGGGCAGAGTTGGCAGCCGGCAAAGAGGGAGCGCGGCAGGAAAAGGCAGTGGCTGGCAGACCCGGGAGCACCAGGGAGTGTAGGTGGCGTGGAGCTTGCAGACCCCAGACACGCGGGGAGGAGACAAGCAGAGCACACAGGGCAGTTGGCTGACCTCGGACACACATTTGCGCGCAGATAAACTAGGTAAGAGTGGGCAGTGAGACGGACCGCATGGCCCAGGGCCCCAGCGACAGGAAATAAAGCCTGAAAACACTGATTGAAAAGGTGCTGGGAGAGGCTCCCAGCCTCACAGGAGAGGTCGCTGGGGAGACCCACAGGGTCCTGGTGTGTGCATAGGCCCGCCCACCTGGGAACCAGCGCCAGGGGGGCCCAGTTTGCTTGTGGAAGGCAGCAGAGCGGACGCAAGTCCAAGTGAACGTGGAACGGGCGCCATTGTTCGCTCTCTGACCCCGCCCCACAGACAACGTCACAACCCTGCGACTAGGCTGCCCTGCCCTGGTGAACACCTACGGCTCCGCCCCTCATACGCAACTGGCGCCACCTGACCAAAAATGACTCAAACAGAACAGCTCAGAGCCCCAGAGCCAATACTTTCAAGCGACCAAGAGATAGCCAAACTATCAGATGCACAGTTCAAAACACTGGTGATCAGGATACTCACAGAACTGGTTGATTTTGGTCGCAAATTAGATGAACAAATGAAGGCTACGCTAAGTAAAATGTGTTGCATTCACCAACCGCGAGAACAAATGTCGGAGACTTTCAGGGTTTCAAAGATGTTACTTTATTGGCCAAAGTTTTACCTGCGCAGGGGCGAACTCTCCGAACGTGTCCGGAGACACAGTGCTCCTTAGAGCTGCAAATGAGAGTCGCGCCCCCAACGCTCACAGCTAGGGTTTTTCTAGGGGGGAGCAAGCTTGTGATCAGAAGGCTAGGGCAACTGTCCAGACGGCTATCTGCCAAGTCAGCTCTGTTTACCTTGCTCTTCTTATCTTCTTGGAATACAAGCCCAGCATCGTTAGCGGTTATGGCTTTTTAATCTTTTTTTTTCTTAACACTAACTCCTACTCCTTGTTGCATGCAGCTTTCTGTGTCTTAATATTAACTCTTTCTTTGTTCTCTACAAAATGAAGGAAAATGCACAGGGAACCAGTAGTGATGGGAAGAAAACTGGGACTCAAATCAATGGAGTGGACCAGAAGGAAGAAACAAACAACCAAAAGAAGAAAAGAAGGAAGAAACAAGGATTCAGAAAAATGAGGAGAGGCTTAGGAACCTCCAGGACATCTTTAAACGTCCCAACATCTGAATTATAGGAGTACCAGAAGGGGGAGAGGAAGAGCAACAAGTGGAAAACTTATTTGAACAAATAATAAAGGAGAACTTCCCCAATCTGGCAAGGGAAATAGGCTTCCAGGAGGTCCAGGAAGCTCAGAGAGTCCCAAAGAAGCTGGACCCAAGGAGGAATACCCCGAGAAGATCCTCCAAGGAGGAACACCCAAGGCACATCATAATTACATTAGCCAAGATTAAAATGAAGGAGAGAGTCCTAGAAGCAGCAAGAGATAAGGGGACGGTTACCTACAAAGGAGTTCCCATCAGACTGTCAGTTGACTTCTCAAAAGAGACCTTACAGGCAAGAAGGGGCTGGAAAGAAGTACTCAAGTCATGAAAGGCAAGGACCTACATCCAAGATTGCTCTCTCCAGCAAAACTTTCATTTAGAATGGAAGGGCAAATAAAGTGCTTCTCAGGTGAGGTCAAGTTCAAGGAGTTCATCATCACCAAGCCCTTATTATATGAAATGTTAAAGGGACTTATCTAAGAAAAAGAAGATAAAAAAATATGAACAGTAAAAGGACAGCAAACTCACAGTTATTAACACCCACACCTAAAACAAAAGCGGACTAAGCAATCACCTAAAGAGGAGCAGTGCTACAGAAATGGAGGTCACATGGAAGGTTAGCAACAGGGAAGTGGGAGGAGGGGGTGGGGAAAAGGTACAGAGAATAAGTAGCATAGACGGTGGGGAGAAAATAGACAGGGAGAGGGCCAGAGTAGTGTGGGAAATGTAGAAGCTAAAGAACTTATGACACAGGGACATGAACTAAAGGGGGGGTGTGTGGGTGGGAGGGGGTGTGCAGGGGGTGTGCAGGGTGGAAGGGAATGAAGGGGGGGAATGGAACAACTGTAATGGCATAATCAATAAAATATATTTTTAAAAAATACAAATTGCACCCCAAATGAGCTTGAATTGTTCTGAACTGTTGTAAACTGCTCTTCAAATAAATACATGTGAGTGAGTCCCTGCATATTGGGAGTTTCATCGTATAACCAGAGTTCCCCAAAGTAACTTTGATGTATATACAATTTTTATTTAAAGATAAATAATATATGATATATGGTAATATGAATAATATATAATATATGAATAATATATAATATATAATATAATAATATAATAATATAATATATATTACATATATTACATATATTACATATATTGTATATTATATATTATATATAATATATATAATATAATATAATATAATATAATATAATATAATATAATATAATATAATATAATATAATATAATATAATACATAATAATATATAATATATAATATATATTATATAATAATATATATAATATATTATATAATATATTATATAATATATAATATATAATATATATAATG